>UXGD01000955.1:0-42474 GCA_900474315.1 Torymus auratus
CGAAGCTCGCGGAGCGGATCGATACTCCCGACGTTCGGGGAAAAAGTCGGGCTCGACTAATTCCCCAAATTTTGGAAAAAAAAAAAATAAAAAAGGAAAGTTCGCAACCGTTGCGGACGTCAGCGTCAATTACTCCGCGTTCAAATCGGTGCGCATTTCTATTCCGAGTGCTGTCGGAAAATTCACGGAAATATAAACTCCACGCTCTACAATTAAAAGCACACTTTATAAATTTATCTTTATCATAATTAAATCTCAATCATTTAACTACCTTAATACACTTCACGAATTATACCTCTCTACCCAATAAACTTCCTACTTTCGAAACACCAAGCCATTTGAAAACTAAAATCTAAACATCCTATCACCAGCCACTCCGAAAACTTGTCTCTCACACACATACTCCCAGCAAACATCAGCACAGCGCGTATATATACAGCAGCACTCGGTACACATACTCACGAACCGAACGCATAAACCATAATTTCCCCGGCGTATGTGTATATGTATCTACATGCGCGTGTATATACATATAGGTACGTACCAACAACATTCCACTGCAGCGCGACATCGCGCGCGATAACACGACCCCGAGACTCGGGAGCGTGTTTTATGCGCGCGCGTTCGCTCGCCGGATAATCCGCCGGCGTATATACGCGGATTTTACAACTACACGCCGCGTAATCTCTCTCCCGTACCTACTCTCTCTCTCGCTCTTTCGGCCCCGAAATACCTGCCTCTTCCGAAGACAATTCAATCGGCACGCGAAGACTAGCATCGCCTGTGTGTATATATATACACACACCTTATGCACACGTATATATATGTATATACACATATGCGCGCACATATCCACATATATATACACCCATGTTTGCGTCTAATCCGAGTCGCCGAGGGACAATGGGACGCTCGTGTGTGTGCTGCAGTGCACAGCGCGAGCGTGTTATTGCCGCGCGGATAATGCGACGCCGCCGCGTGCGAGAGTTTGAAACTGACGTCGCGCGCAAACATATACGTATATATACGTACGTGAGAGAGAGAGAGAGAGTTTGGCTTTCGGCGAGTGTATAGTGCGTGTGAGTGAAGAATAATGGTAGCCGGACGGCAGAGACTGGCGGAGGCGGCGACCGCGGACGTGTGGTTTGCGGTGCGCGCGTGATGCGGAGAGCGGAATTTTTGTTCTTGCGGAGAGATGCTGGTATAGCGAGAGAGAGAGAGAGAGTTGAGGTGACACGTGTGCATGTATGTGCGTCTGGATATTTCGTTTTTTAAGGAGACGTATGGGATTTTTGCTAGGGTTTTTGATAGATAGGTATATTGCGCAAGGGGTCGTTGTGTAATAAAGAAAGTCTCTGCGGTATATAAGGTTGCGCTCGTGTATGATCTAATTTGCGGTTTCAGAGAGTTTTTAGTTAGAGCGTAATGTGAAGTATAAGAGATTGAATACAATACTGACTTTAAAATTTGCGAAATATTATACCGTTATAGATTATACGTATAGTAAATGGTTTTTTGATATTCAAATAACGTCTCGACCCTTTTTTTCTACGTTGACGTTATCGAAGATATATCAATTTCGACGCGCAGTTTGTGTGTGTCTGTGAATCGGCGGAAAATAATTTTAAAAGAATTATTATATTTCGTATCAGTATAAAATCAGAATCAGATATTTCACTCGCTCGCGCGCTAGCGGTCGGTCGACATCACGTACATCGGCACCTGTCAATTGCAGCGTATGATATTCCATTAGCCGCAAGATAAAAATAAAGGCTATAGGTACTCGTCGCTTGAAAAATCATTCGTATAATATACACGTCTCATCTGTTAAATCGTAAAATAATACTTGAACGTATCAAACTTGCGTGTAAAAAAGAAAGGATAATTTTCGCGTATAATATAATACACAATTATATATTCAGCGCCGACGACTACTACCGGCGAAGGAAAATTTAAATACAAAACAGTCGCGGCGGCGGTGGCGCAACAACAATACAAAAACCTTTATTCATAAGAACGCGTTTATTCCTCCTACCTAAATACCCCATCCGGCGAGCTTTATCACCCAACAAAGCACTAACGAAACTGCAGCAGCACACTGTGTCCCCCGCGTGCCGCATCCCATATAATTTCCTCTGCTCTCTCTGGCGTACGCGTGCGTATACTACAGCCTCTGCATGCAAAACGCTCAATGGCAAATCAGCGCCTCTCTCCCTCGAAGAAACATCGATGCCCTCACGCGTCTCGTAAACTCACTCTCTCTGTCTTTCTCTCGGTACACGAGTAGTGGCTACCGCACCTACCTACCGCCTTATGAATCTCGTGGCCGTAAAAGCCGCAGTCGATTTTACGTCCACCGTGGCTGCTGCCTCCTTCTCTCTTTTTTTTTTATTTTCACGAGCGAGAGAAAGAGAGATGAATTTTTTCGCGAGCAGGAAGTGGGCGGCGTTGCGTCGAATATCGTTACGCGGCGCAGCGGCAGCGCATATATATATACGTGTAGCGCGCCTTTGATGATACGGCTTTGTCCACCCCTTTTTGCTCCATCTTGTTTCTTCTTTTTTGGGCAGAAAAGAGGGAGCGAAAAGTGCGCGGCTGAAACTGCAGCAGCGGTAGTGGCCGTTCGGTTTTATATACATATGGATGGTGCGCGTCTGTGGATGCAGGAAAACGGGCGCGAGGTGTGGAATGCGTGGAGGAGAGGAATGAAAGTGTCTGTGCGGATTCGGGAGAGAAGAGTGCGAGTGCCGCGTGAATTTACGGGGCAAATTGCCGCGCGAATGTTTTTGGTAAATGTTTTGGGGGTTTTGTGTGTTCGCCGGGAAATTGGCGGGTTGTATTACTATAGTATTTCTTTATTGTTAGTATAGGTGGATTTAATGGAGATCGTTAATTAGAATGTTTCCTATGACACTTAGGGCTGCACGAGAGCAAGACAATACAATATTTCTGTAATAATTGACTTGCTCTTGTAAATTCTTTAAAATTTCGGTCTTGTCAGTCAATATAAAAGGTACTATTGTCTTTTCTTGAAATTATTGATCATTTTTGAGTTATACAGACGTGCGGCAGTAGTCGAGTCGATTGTGTAAAAAATTCTTAAACCCAAATAGCCTGCGGGCGCGAGCCGCAGTCTATACTATGGAACCCCTTTTTTGCGAGGACCTTACATCTCCGTATACTTAGATTTCAGACCTTTTTAAATGATACGGTGTTAAAAATGTCCTTAAATTTAAGAAACTTTGAAGTTGCAATTTTACTAAATTTTAAGAATAATGTAATTGAACCTAATCTAATATTCAAATACATAAAGTTTAATATAAAAACAATAAAATTACGGCACAAGTATAAATAAATGCCAAATTAAAAATTTGATTTTTCCCGCTATATATGTGCCGCTGATCAGAGTCTAGTTCGTGCACCGCCACTAGGCGGCGCACCCTCTCCCTGTGGCCTCACGTACCTAAGTAAGTTGACCCGAGGGGATATAGGAGCGCGGCACACATTTCGTCAGTAGGTGGTCATCTGCAACTACCGAAATTTATTGAGTTCATTATTACGATTAAAAAATGTTAAGATATTTTCAAGACAAGACAAGATCCTTTACATCCTTGACACCACAATCTTGATATTGTATTGAAAACTCTATATTAATATTGTATCGAGTATTGTCTTGAATATTGTAGCAAGACAATACAATATCAAGATTAATCTTGCTATCTGTCAGATTCATTCATTGATTCAAATACAGTTCAAAGTTGGATAATTTTTATAATACACTATATAAATACTAAACAAACGAAATGAGAATATCAGCTTCCATTTATATTTTACCAAACCAGATTTCATTACATGAACAGTAAATTTATTAATGATAGATATAGCCTTCTTATAATAAACTATTGTTACATAAAAAAATAGAATAAAATTGGTCCAATCATACTGTTTCTATTCACAAAGCGTGCACTGCTCGACACACATAAAACCCCTTTCAAAAATCCCATCCGACATTTAAAGATCGCTTCATCCTATCCTGCGCTCAAAATATTCCGAATACCACGCACTTACCTAACCATGATTCATCGATAACAATCCGACTTCTCACAATTCAATGGAAATCACTGCTCACAAAGGCCGCGCATGTCCGATCCAAAATACTTACCCATCCAACGCAGCATCGAACGACCTTATCAGGACCTAAAATAGACAGAGAGTAGTCGAGGTCCGCCGCTGCCTCTCTCTCTCTGTAATCTCTCGGCATCTACACGATGCTCATCGCTCGGCCGCTTAAAAACCAGCAATGAAGAAGCGTTTTTTTTTCTCTCTTGCCTCGCAATATATATCGAGGGGTGACTCTGCGCTTAGCCGGTACGACATCAATGGGCCGCGGGGCAGGTGTGAACCAACCGGCCGCCGCCTCGTTTCTTTTTTTCGGCCTCATCATCGTCGCGCCGCCGCACTGCCGCGCTTATCTCGGTCTTTGATTTCTCGGAGGGACATCTCTCGCTGAGGTCTCTGTTTCGGTATATAGGGCCGCCGAGGCATTTTATTGTGAACATGCTTTTTTTTGTTTCTTTGGGGAGGTAATTTATGCACGGCAAGAGGCGAGGTAGGTGATGGCCTGGGCGGGTCTTCTAATTAAGATGCTTTTAATTTAAATAAAGACATGGGGTTTTTGGGGGTCGCTTTTTTTCGTGGTATTATGTATATGCTCATGGCAGCGCTTTATTACTTTCGTTTATGAATGTGTTTAGGGGTTTTGAGTTGATGGTATGACGATAAGAGTAGTTTTTAGGTTGGGATGAAAATTCTAACTTTAAATTTTTTAGCTCAAAATGTTGATTAAAAATTATCCCATGAAAACAACGATTAATGACATTTCCGCCAATCATTATATTATACCATTCTTTCAAAATCGATTAGTTCCCGCATTCTCAACAATTAGTTCGGCTACCATCCCGCACAATAAAACCATTTTCCCAGAAACAAAAAAAAAACCACGCCAACCATCATATATACATACACCACCATCCCTAATCAACTCATCATCGGGCCCGAGTCAATCATCAATCCCGCAGCTGGCTCATAATACCCTTGCGCCACACCTCCACTACACCGGCAAATTTTCCGCCTCCAACACCCGTTGTTTCTCGCCGCGCTCCTCTCACACACGCACAAAAAGAGAGGCGAAGGAAGAGGAAAAAACAAAAAACAGCCATTTCACCCCGGCTATATGCTTTTCCTCTGACCGAGCGCACCCGCAACAGCATAGCAGCGTAGTAGTAGTAGAGACGTCGAGATATCCTTTGGAAACCCGAGGCGTGGAGCGAGCTCACCACGGGACGTCCACGCGCGTATAGTGCGCTACAGCAGCGGCTATCGGGTGTCTCTCAAAAATAGATTTTTCACCGCTCGCGCGAGAGTAGGATAGAGCTGTTGCTCTCTCTCACTGCACGCGCGCGGCATACCGGGTTTTTGTCTGTTCTTCGTTTTCTTTTAGAGGGGAAAGGAATGGCTGGGAGCGTTGCTGCTGAGTGTGTTGCGCTCGCGTACTTGCTGCTAGTTCGTTTTTTTAGTTCGAGGAAGGCTGGAGGGGAGAGAGACTGAGAAGAAGGTGCCGAGAAGGTTTTGTGTGCAGATTTTCCACGGGAGGGTTTCTTGGGAAAACAGATGAGCAGCGTGAGCGGGGGTATATAAGGAGAGTGTGAAGATGCTCGCTAATGAAATTCGAGGATTATTGGAGCTCTGTGTGAGAGCACTTTGGAAATTAGGCGAACGAATTATATAAGCTGATAATTAAAAGTTTAAACCTTTTAATAGATACCCGTCCTACTCTCCAATAGCATAGATTCATTGTTGACCTTATTCGATAGCTAGAATATAATAATCTAAAATTCGAATTCTCAATTGTAAAATACGATAAAAACCGTTTAAAATTTAAACTCACTCATACACTTTCCTATCATATTTTTAAATACACATTTTCCTTCATAACAAACACAAACTATGTAGTTCGTTTAACCACACCACATCCATCCCACCCGCCAAAAACCCAAACTTTCTCTTCCCGTAACTAATAAACTCATCAACGCCAGCTAATTAATCCCCAACTCTCCCCGTTCCAAAAATCTCCCCAAACTACTCCCAACCTCTCTCTCTCTCTCTTCACTACTCCTCGTCGCGTCCACACAAAGGCTACTTAAACCAACTCTCCCTCCCGGCGCGAACGCGCTCGCTCCACTAACCTACGTCAAAAACAGTGAGAGTGAGCGAGACCGCATCTGCGACCCCCGCCGCGACATAAATCGTGTGCATGCGCGCAATCGAAGAGTGATAAAGGACAGCGAAGAAATATACTAAGCGACTAGCCCCTCGTAAATATGTCCGGCGCTCGCTTCATTTTTCCACGAGGTTTTTCTGGCGCTGTAGGTCCCGTAAATATGGGTATAGAGGGGTACTGCTGCTTCTTTTGTGCGAAGAGGTGAAGTGTGATGCCCGGCGATTTCTTTATTCCGCGCGCAGAGATGAAAGAGGGTGAGGTTGACGTGGTTCGAGTGTTAATAGAGCAATAACAGTAAAAATCAGTGGATTATTGGCAGTAAAGTCAGCGAGCGGTAAATTTCCTAGGGCTATGTGTTTTTATATACAAAACAACATTATACGATGTAGTATAAAAGGTGCGATAATCGGGCATGTTGAGAAGTTTTAGAATACCCGGTGCGAATATTACCTATATATTATAAAACATCGACTCGAGAGGCTTTAGAAAATATTGAACGTAAGTCTCATTAAGCACGGAAAATCCCCGTTTCTAAATACATAATTTGTCGAACATAAATGATAGATATAATGGCATCGTAAACCCATTACCATAACTTTTTCATAAAGACTCGCTCCCTATTAAATTCTAAACCGTATAGCCCGCGCCGCTATATATCATATCGGCCAAACAGCCTCATTAGACATTTATCCATATTCTCATTAACGAGCTTTCCACGAAACAACCGCGCACGCCCGTAAAACTTACCGTATAATACACGGACATTCGCGTTCTATCTAGAAGCTCCGGTATGTGTGTGATGTACTGTATCGAATTTCTCCGGGAATGCGAGCGAGCGCGCGCGACAGGGAACTTACTGTCAACTTTTACGGCCGGTCGGGAAAAAATTATCGCCACCGGCGGCTGCTCCGTCGTCTTCTCCCGAAATTTATCTACATCTTCCGAGAGAGCAGAGAGAAAGTCAATTTGGGAATAAAATACGGCGCTCCTCGAATATTTAGGATCTACGAATCGGGAGCAGATGCAAATCGTAAGGCGCAGCCGCTCATGTTTCTTTCATTTGTCGTGTGCGATAAAATTTAAGGGACCGATCATATATTTTTTTTTTGCCGTTTTATATGCGCGCGCTTCGTGAAATATATGATTTTGTCGCGCCGCGAGTGTATTATAGTTTGATTGCGTATAGTTATATGCGAAAGTATATTTCGGAACGCGAACTGTGATGATTTTCGGGTCAATTATTTTTGTGCAATATATGGTTTGTCCTTTTTGTTGTTACGAGTTGTAACGAGTTGTTTGTCCCATGAAAATTAATTCGTTGTAAAGCATTGTTTGCAATACTTTATTTACAGCCATGTAGCTCCCCAGAGTTATTCATACTTTTCCGATAATTTAATTATATTCATACCTGTTGATCGTCTTCCAATAAATTTCCTCATAATTATCCTGTCTCTCTATTAAATGACACTTCCAACTCGTTCCCATCGACGAAAAATCACTGCATTCCTATATATATGTATACGCAACCTCGACTCGCCATAACTCACCCCTTCGCTCAAAGTACAAGCCATAAAAATCCCTCTCTAAATGTTTAATTACTCGGCCGCGTAAAAACTCTCTCTCTCTCTCTCCTGCACATTCCTCGTCCCTTTCACAACCCTCCCACACCCGTCACACTTACCGCGCGCAAAAAAAGACGACGACGGAGCAGTGTAGCGGGGGTGCGAAAAGAGAGCCTAAAGAAGTACGCTCAAAGAAAAATGCGGCGACGCTAGTTTGCCCCGCGCTCGCGAGCTCGCGTAATATGAATTCGCCGTTTAACGCCGAGCGACACGGCGGCCCGCGCCCCACAATGGACTCGTAAAAAGTGTTTACAAGCCCCCGGAATGCCCTCGGCGGAGATAACGCGCACGCAGAGGTGTAAGAACGCGACGACGACGACGACGGTGGAGAGAGTTACCCTCGTGCGCCGCCGTCGGCTTTTTTATTTCTTCGAGCGCGTGCCGACGCTAGGGGGTTAATTTGTACGCCGCCGCGCGTTCTTATTGCTGATTAGGAGTTTGGGAGGGGACGAGGCTTTGTGGATATTTATTGGCCTCGTGATTTCATGGAGGTATGCGGAATGAGATTCGTCGAATTTTTCGTGAAAATATGGGGGCGAGTTGTCGTATCGGGGCCGGCAGTTAAATTCGATTAAATGATAATTTTTTTTATTCTTTTAATATTGGTATTAATTAAAGCGTCTGTTATAATATCGTTTGAAAATCGAGAAAAGTGTATTAATATTGCGGGGAATATACGCGCGATTGTGTTATGAAGCATTAAATTAACTGTCAGGTATATACGAAGAAGGATATATATACACATTTATGCTCGCGATATTTGGAAATTGGGTCAATTAAAAATGAAATAAAAATGAATGTCCACGCGCGCGCGCGCGTATATTGAAATTAATTTTATCTCGCCCGCATTAATGAAAAGGTTATATATAAAATTTCTTTGAAGTGTATATATTTACATATTTATAATATTAATTAAGGATATATCAAATACGTTAAGTGAAAATGAATTAACAAAGGCCATATTATTCGCATACACGAGGCGATATTTTTCTACTTTATTATAGTATATAGTTTTTAAAGCAGAGTAGCGCAAAAAGCACTTGTATAACAATTTCACTTTCCCTTTAACCAAACAACATTTCAAAGTCCACTTATCCTTCATTACCACAAACAAAACTCCCTCTCTACCTGGCAAATCAAAAGCTATACTCACCAAGACAATAGCAATTATTTTTACCCTCTCCAGCGCGTATAACGACACAAGAGAGAACAAACGACGACGTCGCTTGCGCTCTTCTCTCTCTCTGTACAAAAACTAGTTTTTACAGTCAATGCCGCGTCTTAAAGCTCTGCTTCGTTTTGCTCATCTCTCTCTCCTCTTCTCTCTTCTCCTCCGCTGCGGAATCAAAAGGCGCATTACGTCGATTTCGATGCCGGAGCGCGCGACGTCGAAGAGAGAGAGAGAGAGAGAGAAGAGGAGCTTTGTAAATAACCGCAAGCTACATTTTTTATCGTCTCGATATTCAAAGAAGAGAGAGAGAGAGAATTTACGTCCTGTTTTGCAGTCAATGGTAGAAAGCAGCGGCGCTCGTCTGCGTTTTGTGCGGTTTCGTGTATACATCAGATATAGCCGCACTAGGATACATATAAAAAAGTTGGCGAGGTTGCCGTTTGTATAGTTAAAGGAGGAATGTCATTGTGTCGCGGTAAGCGAACGTATTCATGAGAGTTTATGGTTATTATTATAATCGCGTAATTAATTGTCCTCGTAAATAGGTTTATAATAGCAGACGCTGCACCTGCTTCCAGCCCCGACTTAAATTTTCAGGATATTTCACGTATTAGACATGCACCAAAGAATAATTAAACAGCACTCGGATAATGAGCACACGCCACTGCAATATTTATTATTTATTATCTAAATTGACATAGATGCAATATTGCATTATGTATTCAGTGCCGCGCGCGTGTTCGCGTTCATCGACTAATCGGTCACAATACTTTATCTCGAATCTGCGCACAGCGACGTCGAGGTATATATATATTTATACAGCGAACAACCGACCGCTACTCTTAATTGTGTGCTCCACAATCGAAGCCCGTACTTTTAATCACGAGCAGCCGATAATTAATCAAACTACTCGCCTTTCTAATCACGTTCGCGAGCGCAAAAAACTTCACATACAATTATTCCTCGCACAAGTGGCCCCAAACCCCCGGCAGCGTAATGCACCATCAATAATATCTCTCGAACCCATCGAGCACTCACCGCAAACGCATACACGAATATCCCGCTAATCATCCCAGGCGACACTAGACTCTCTCATCGGATTCCGTTCCGCGAGTCTGCACTCGCTCTCCGCGCACTCGACGAATTAAAATCCATATAAGAGAGACCTGCGCTAAGTCATCGGCCGGGCATTTGTCATGTAGCTGCTGGCTTCTCTCTCCCTCTCTCTCTCTCTAATCGCTTGGATTTCTCAGAGATACGAATCACACGAGTAGTGCTGCGCGGCAGCGGTGAGATTGCCGCGGGTGATTCGTCGAAACGTGACTCGCGCTCGTGTGTAGTATGTATGCGCCGTTTGTCGGAGGGATTTTTTTGGCTCAAGTGTGTGTGTGTGTGTGTGTGTGTAGATGGAGGGATGCGCGGAATTTTTTTTTGGTCGGGGAGGTTTAGGATGTAGTTAATTGGGGATTGGCTGCGGTATAGGGTTTTTTTGGAGGATAGGAAGGTTGGGGCTTTTTTTAGGAAGGGAGTGAGGTTTTGCGAGGATTCGCTGATACAATTATAGTGATACGTTATTGGATTGCTTTTATCAATACTCTTGGGTTCTTCTTTTTATTAGAGTACCATTACGTTGAAATAAGCTTATACATTGGTATTATTAAATGTATAGATTCTTTTAAGAGTTTCGAAGTGACAAAATGTCAATCCTCATCTTGTTTCAAAACGACGAATAAGTAAATGAATTCTGTTTACTAATAAGATAATTAGCCATTTATTTATTTATTCTTTTCTCTTCTCTTCTTCTCAGTCACATTTTCCGAACCTTTATATTTCATTTGCCATCGGCGATAAGACTATATACGTGTGACTCCGGTGACGAGAGAAAGAGAACGCGAAACTCAATATATATATCGTAATCTCGAATGGATGGCGCGCCGAGGCTTTTTCTTCTCTCCCTAAATTTTCTGGCTGTTATTTTTTTCTGAATCATCTCTCTCTCTCCAGTCTCGCGTATCTTTCCTTCATTTCCTCGCCTTTATTGCGTGACTTCGATTACCCGCGATATCCACAGTTGATATTCCCTTTTTCGCTCTGTCAAAGGCAAGACGAAGACGAAGAAGCAAAAAAAAGTCGCCGAAGGTCCCAGCGGGAGAGTGAATAAAACATCTATATACGCACTCCTGAAAAGTTATATAGTTCGCATAAATATTTATTTTCAATAAATATAAATTGTTTTCTATATCAGGGATATATAAGAAACTTTTTAGCAGCCACTGAAAAATGCATTGAATAAAACTTCAAAAGTCCATGTCCCATTCCGTCATCATTGAATTTTCATGCACACTACGGTTCTTGAGAAACACGAAAACTTCAAAGTTCGCCTGTAGGTATCCCCCGCGAAACCGGAAATTAAATACAATAAATCAGATTAAAAGAAAAATGAAACTTTTCTGCCGACGACTCTCCCCCGATCAAAAAAAAAAAAATACATACCGCTCCCCCCGGTTGATCAACGCCCTCCTCTCCTCTTATCGCCGTATACATCTCCTCCTCCCACCTCGCGCTCGCTTTTTTTTCCTTCCACCGCTACTGCGTCTCGCCGAAACTTCGTTCGATTACGATTACATCGCGATATTTCGTCCCTCAGTTCGCTCGCCTTATCGCGTGCCTCCTACTCCTCGCTTTGATATAGACGAAACTTTTATGATTGACACGACTGTCACTCGGTGAAATCTCCAAAATCGGAAGAGGAAGAGAGGAATTCTTCGCGCCAAGCGTCTACGCCACGGTAATCATTTTCGCGTATCTCTCTCCGGTGAGAAACGACAGCTTTTCGCTGCTAGAATATAAGTATGAAGCTTTCAAGGATGCTGCTGCTGCCCTTTTTTCCAGGCGAGCTTTTTCGGTATTCGCAATAAGTGATGTGTATTTATTTTATGGATATTATTGCTATACTGTACGCGTTCTAAAAAAAGTTCCTATATTTCAAAATCGATGCAAATTGTTTTACACTCTACCTGGTCGAAAACAGTTTATTATCGGCAATTGTTTATACGCCAAAAATAATACCCCACTCTTAAATATCCAATACAAATACCTCTGCAAACATACCGCAACTCGATTGAACCTCCGGCTTTTCTAATTCCGATAGCAAATCCAGTTACCAATCCCACACAAAATAACAAAGCCTTTCGAAATTCCTTCACCCGTATATAAAACACACAACGAGAAGCTTCCGAATATATCCTATTATACCACCCATCTACACCCCGCAAAACCCTCGAATAATTCCATCATCTGCACACCTCTCTCTCTCGGCAATTTTCCATACTTTCCCTATATACTGCTTACGTATCACCTCTCTCTCTCTCCCGCGGTGGCTTTGATTTACGCGTCCCGAAAGGGCAGCTCCCGCGCGCGACAGAGACGGACGAGGACGACGAAAATCGGATAAAAAGGAGCGAACGCGGCGCTCACTGGCTGGCGTCGCATAACCTCGCGAGCGCACGAGGCTATCGTATTTCTAAACCAGTCTCCCACCGCGGGGGTGAGTATCGCGCTCTCTTTGTCTGTTCACCCTGCCTTCCCGCGTGTGTGTACCTACCGGGATTTTTTCGGTATATGTGCGCGCGCACGTTCTTATGCGTTATTACCGCGCGAAACGCGATGACAGTGGGGTAAAATCCGAATACGGC
This sequence comes from Torymus auratus, assembly GCA_900474315.1. Lineage (NCBI taxonomy): Eukaryota > Metazoa > Arthropoda > Insecta > Hymenoptera > Torymidae > Torymus > Torymus auratus. The sequence goes on from UXGD01000955.1 coordinate 12,769, forward strand.
GAGATTTGCGTTTTGTTAAGGGACGAGGTGTATACGAGTGCGGGGGGTTGTTTTGTTTTCGATTGTGGGTTATTTTGTTGTACATTGATTTATCCTGTTATGTGATTTATCCTATTCATGCAATTTAGAGGTTAAATCGTGTAATAATTTTTTAATTCACAATGATAATCAATTTTATCTACACTTAACTTTAATCATTTTTCTATTACATCACCTACTTTAGAGACACTCCGACGAATTCCACATATACCACGACGACAAATTCGTCGTCGTGATTCTCATTTACGTCGCGCTCTAACTCTCCCGGCGCCTTACCGTCACCACCGCCGCCGCTATATATAACGTTTGCGCGAAACGCGATAACGTAAAAATTCTATCATCGCGGTCTTAAAGAACGAGAGCATGCGTAAGCGACGGGGCGCGCACTTACCGCGCGCGCAAAGAAAAATGGTAAAGTTGTTGTTGTCGGCGATGCGCCGCAAAAAGCGTGTATATAGCTCGTGTCGTTGTCGCAAAATACGATATCTTCAGCGCACGCGCGTACACGTCAAAGGCGTCGTATTTTCTTTTTTTTTAGTACGATGGTTATCTCCTCCCCTCAGATATACGGGGCTTTAAAATAAAATTAGGTTTTATAGCGGGACGATATCGAGCTCAACATCTCGTTGTATATATAATATAACGTTATATATGCGCGATATGCATTTTTGATATTTCGAAAACTGCTATGGGGAGATATAAAACCGCAGTTTTCGAAAACATGAAAAATTCAAAACGTTACAAGCGCGCGTGCTTTTCACGACTTGCATGTGTGGCTATGTATGCGTGGAGCAAGTTTGATGTATCCAAAACTCCATTAACGGATACAAGTGCGGAGTGGATGGAGCCGTAAAAGCGTCGCGCGCCATCGGACGCCCTGGCCATGCGTCCATATACGTGGCTCTCTCGTATCTGTAGGTATACATATGGACATAGGAGGGCCTGCAACTTCCGAAATTCGTTTTGGCCGAATTATTAAAACCTCTGCTATATACGCGCGTGTACCTTTGATATATCATCGTCAAAGATTCCGAATCTAAAAAAAAAATAATAAAGAAGTTATATATATGGCATTCTTATTGTATATCGGACAGAGGATATGAATGGATGGATTAATTTAAATGTACGATGCGTCAAGACGACGTGATATTTAGTTTCTTTTCTATTCTACCTCCCCGACACATCTGCCATTCGTATCGCTATTTCGGATCTAACGATTGTATAAAGGGGGTTATAACTGTCTGACAAGGCAAAAAGTCACTGTAGAAGCTCTGTATAGCAGACAACTGTACACCGCGAACCGGACAAAGAAGGAAACTAAAGTTTCTCTGACGGATCAGTAAAAAAAGAAGTGGAGTGCGCGCGCGAAGGGTAACGATATAGCGCGGAGATAAGAATGGAAAGTGAGAAAAGACAAGAGATGGAGAGAAGTTTGGGAATAACGCGGAGTGCGAGTGATAGAGAGACGACGCCTGTGTGTTCAGGTAGATTGATTATGATCGATGCGAGGATCGAGCGAGGCCGAGAGAACAAAAAAAAAGCTCGCGTATACAATGGGAGACAAGATACGATGGATAACGCACTTGTTTTAGAGGAGCATATATCTCGAAAAGTGTATCTCGTATGCGTATATCGTAAAAATTAATATGGACTATGGGAAAGTTTCGGTAGAAAACTATACACCAGTCTCTCGTTTAGTTATTTTCTCCATACAGCAGAATTAACTGTTATTATACATAACTGCTATACATACCATCCTAATTTCTGCACCAATTTTTACGAGCTAATCCTCCAACGCCCACGCATACATATACACGATAAACAGTCGCAAACTCAAAGTTGCACTCGCTCGCTCGAGCACGAGCTCTCTGACGTAATTAACGAAGTTACGATCGTGCCGTTATATACCTGCCATATCCTACTCTCTCTTCGCAGCGTACGCGCGCGCTACCTGCGTTCCGTTTATGAATGCGCGTGCGCGCGCGCGTGCGAAATGAGATACGCGCTGTGCAGTTTATCGCATTGATTTGCATTTCGGGACAATGGGAAGGGAAAGAGAGAGAGAGAGGGACACACTCGCGCGCGTTGATTGACGCGGGATTTTTCGGTCGCCGGACGACGACGACTGTTAATTGTCGACGAGAGGGAGAGAGAGAGGAAAAGGATCAAACGAATGGAACGAATGTGTGTATGTATGTGTATATCGGTGGCGCGAGTGATTGATTGTTGGGATATAAATTAGGGGTTGAATTAATTTTACACTCGGCGAGTTTACAGTGGTCGTTTGGGGGAGGAGGGCTGGTAGGCTGATATATATAATTGACCCGATCGCGGTCAGTTGTCGGTTCCTTATTAGTCCTGTGATATGGATATGTGCTTTAAATTATATTTGTTATTTTTTTTTAGAGGTCAACTTTTAAATCTCTGTTGTAATTTTTCATGTATTGATTCAATTTTTTGTTAAAAGTCGATTTCTGAAATGAAATGAATAGGGTATAAAAATACAATATATTATTCAGAATAAACATCTACTGCAGTCATTAAAATAATAGAAACATAAACAAAAATGTGCAAACAATACTCACTAGTAAACTGAAATACACAGATAGCAAAGAACCATACCATTCGTAATGCTCACGCCATCAGGATGAAGTAATCATACCGCTATAATCGATACGGAAAGAACAGAGCACAGTTATCAATAACCGCGCGGGGCGGCGGCAGCGAGAGCGATTCAGCTGACACAAAACCACCTCGGTGTAATACATATCCTCCACAAAAACTCGCTTTATCTCTCCGCAATCGATGATCGAACCCTCTACTCGGACTTCCGCCAAAAATTATTCCCCCACAACATAGGAGAAAAAAAAGGATCGAACTGGAGCACCTCGCCAACCGATATGAATTACACATATACTTTCCCACACGCGCTTATAGCATAACAATACATACGTCGACGGAGACGGAAAATGCTCTCATAAAGAAATTTTTCGGCGAGCGCTTTGTTCCAGTTTGTTAACTCCCTCCGACCGATGAACCGTAAGAGCCGCGCACACGCACAAGTTCCGCCTCTCACTCGCAGCACTACATTCCCCGCGACGACGTTATTATTGCAGAAGTCACTGCACCGCGGATGACGGCGATTACTTCTCTCCGCAACGGTGTGTGTTTTTTTTGCTCGCGACGCTTTTTTTTCGGCGGGAGCGCGCGACGGTTGCGGGTTTCTTCTTATTATCGCCGGGAAGAGCAGCAGCAACGATGTTTGCGCGATGATGAAGAGGGTTTTACGGTTTTTCTTGCGACGGCTCGCGCTTTTTCTCTCGTTTCAATTCGCTCTCTCGAGGTTTGTTGTGGGAATCGATCCGCGTTTGTTTTGGCTCGCTACCCTGGAACATAGAGCCATGATGCGGGAGTGACGACGACGACGAAGCGGATATAAAAGAGATTTGGTACGTGTATCGTTTATACTAAACTTTCTGAATTATATAGGCGCTGTAATAATTAAATTAAATCCATTTTATATTTGATAAAATGGATATAACCGAACGGGAACATGATTGTACGCTTTATACCTAGTTAACTAGATACTTCAGTTCGACGATAATAATTAAATGTTTGTGCGTATAATAACGAAATTTAATTAAGCCACATATATAGCCAAATGGACGCGATTCGTTTTATTAGATAAATAATCGCGCTAAATTTCAATTCGATCTATGACGATGCAAATGCAATTTGTGTCTTTACTATTGTATGCGCGTATGTCCGAAGTAATTCAAAACAATCGTAATGAACGCTTCGAACATGCTGCATTAGCCTGTTTTCCACATTACGAGCGCGCGGTTCGCGTTGTGTGTGTATAAATTTATACGTATTATATGAGATGATTTTAGTTGATTATTATATCGAAGCGATTTCAAATCAATGGACATTCAATTAGTGGAAACGACAGCTGTATGTATCCACGATTACAATAAATAGTGTATAATAATAACGTATAATAGCATAAATTTATTGCACAAACGTATATATCGATCCCTACAATAAAGAGAAAAAAATCGAAATATAACACTTCTCACATTCCCAATATAACGACTTATTAACCTCATCCCCATACCCACTCATAAGCCCTCTCCCCGGCGTCATTCAAATCATCAACCCCACCCTCCTCTTCTCTCTCCATCTCAAAAGTCGCTCATATACAAAACGTTCGCCCTCCTCCCCTATATAAGAGTCGAGCACTGCCACACACATGTATATATACATACGCGAGAAGGGAGAAGTCAAGTTATGAGAAGTATACACATACAATGGGGGCACGTCCAGGTATGTTTTCACCCGGCAGATGCGGCGAACAAAAGTCCTCCGCCCCGCTCGTTCGGCCGTCTTTATGCGCGCGCAGACGACGTTCGAATTAGACGCATAGGAATTTTTCGACTCTCTCCTGCGAGTATTATAAGAGGGAGAGGTGATATGCTGGGATTTTAAGGGGATGGCCGGTCGTGCGGACAGTTCAGGGGTCCATAGAATCTAAATTGTTTATTAGGATGGTAATGGAGAGATGATATGTGGAATGTATAAGGAAAAATTATTTATATGGGTGTCGAATAGTATTGAATTATCGTGTTTAAATTGTTGGAGGCATGATGATGTACCGTTATATGATACATAATACAACTGTATGGACAATATACAGCGAATGCTTTATTAACAAACAATAACCGATCCTTTATGAAGTAATTCTTTCGTAACTCGATCAATTACATGCTGCAGTCAGAATAGCATTACATATCACATATATCAGAGAGCGCATTCCATTGTAGATTCTATTCAACGTCGATCGCCTCGTATAGTTATATCGGAGCGTGCGCGTGCAATGATATTTTATGCGGCGTTATGTAATTCATTACAGTATAGAGAGAGAGACGAACGTTTTATGAGCTCGTTAGTCTCTCGCACGATAATCGATATATCGACTGCGCCGCGATCACATTATAAATTTATAATACGCGCGAACGCGAGACGCTTTGGTTCGCAATCGGCCAATTATATGCTAACTTTAAATTTTCAATAAAATATCTCTCTCTCTCTCTATAATAATTTTCAGTGATACAGAGACGAAATCAGCACGGTATTAAATAATATATCAGAAATATATATATAATAATTAAAAAATCCACCGCGCTATCGACTGCAGTTTTCCCCCCATTCTCCTACCATCAATATATATATAGAATCAAAAATCCAAGCTCCCTCCACTCGAAAAACTCCTCCATTTAATCAATACCGATCCTCCAAGATAAATTTTATTTATACCTCAAGTGCGCTCTCCCTCTCGCCCGGCCACCTACAGATTTCACCTATTATTACGGCTTCTCTCCACTTCCTTTCACCGTTCCAAGACACGCTCGCACACATACCCACACCGAGCGCACTTAACCCCACCTCACAAAGAATCTCGACGACGACGACAGCGACAAAGCTGCTGAAAATTAAAAGAAAAGCAACAAAACCGAGCTCTCTAAGTCCGCCGGTCGGATCACTCGCAAGTGCGCGGCCTCTCCGGACGTTCAATATAAACCCCCGAAAAGCCTCCCCCCGTGTCGTCGTCTCGCGACAAAGAGAAGAAGGAGGGAAAGAAGAAGACGAAGGAGAAGAAGAAGCGCGCGGTGGTGAAAAGGAAATGGAAGCCACTCGAGAGCGCCATTGTTGCCCCCGCGCTTTTTCAAAGCAGAGATTGCACCCACGCGCGGGGACGGAAAAATCAGAGAGTGTGTGTGTGCGATGGGAAATTGGGCCGGTCTCGATTAGAGGGCTTGGTGGCCGCGTGTTTTTCGGATTTTAAGTCGAGAGCGCGCTGTTTCGGACGCGCGAAGAGAAGACGAGCACCACTGCAGCGAGTTTTCGCGAAATTACTATACTGGTCCTTTTCTCGGTCGCCTTTCTTCTTTTTCCTGCGGCGGTGGGTCGTTTTGTTTCGGTCTCGTTGCGGATGAAGAATTCGCGCCGCGGAGTTTTTTGTGGAGAGAGAGGTTGGCGAAGTGCGAATTTAAGGTGATGACGGGCTCGCGTTGCGTCGTTGTTTGAGGTTTTCGGTTGGTTTCTTTGTAATTTTTTTAGGTGCAGTGGTGGTTACAATGCTGTATTATTATTCTTGTTGTTACTAGATTTTCTTAACTTTTAAATGAATTGAAAAATTCTGAAAAATGTGTATAGGTACGAGAAATAAACAAAAATTCTATAACCTGCCACGTTTCTCTTCTTTTTATATCAATTATATAACAGCACGTAAACTCCAGGAAATTCCAATTCCACGCAATAATTTCCCGTCGGCACTAGTCAAACGAACCTACTACACTACACGTCGGCATCCCCAAAATTATCACCTCGTAAAAAAATCCCCCATTATACCCCACCTCCCCGTAATTACACCACCGGCGACCCAAAACAGACCAAAACACCATACACACACATATACCCGTACCCCTCGTAATCCTCAGAAAAATCTCCGCGGTCGCGCCAAAAAGACGAGACCAAAAAAAAAATGTATGTCACCGGTGCATTTACGCTGCTGCACCGGCTTTGCTACTTTTTCCTCTCTTCTTGCTCTCCCCCCGTTCTAACTGTGCGGGGCGTAAATTACAGTTTGCGTTTTGCGGTCGCGCGGTCGAAAAACCGCAGCAGGGAAAAGGTCGTCGACCAGTGGTGGTGGTGTGCACGGCTTTTTGATATATTCGCACCGGATGGCCGAAGAAGGAGGAGAGAGAAGAGAAAGAGAAGCGCGCGATCGTTCCTTTCGTCGTCGTGCGTCCGTGATTTCTTAATTTATCGCGCAGGAAGGATGGTGTAATTGCTCGGCTGGACGGCCGGGCGTGGAGGTTAAAGGGGAGGATGTGTGTGGGGAGAGAGGACGACTGACGGTATGGGTCGAGGTTCACGGTCTTCTTCTTCTTCTTAAATGCGCTTCCTCTGCTGTTTGAGCTTTTTAGGTGTATTGTTCTTGCCGACGAGAGAGAGAGTTTCAGCGTTTGTGCAATGTTTCAGTAAGAGAGCAATTTTTGTTAAACTATACTCGACGACGAATTTAGCCGGTTTAGTGGTTTATACGAGGTTATTATAGTATGCGGTTCTCTGATATTGTCACCTAAAGTACGGTATAATTTCGAAACGTTTCTCAAATTCACCGCAGTATGATAATATTTTCTTGAAATTGCAACTGTGATTGTTACAAAGTTGCTGGCTCTGTTGGCTCGTGGAAGTCGAGTGCTAGATTATATTGTTGTTGTAACAATTGCAACAACAAATTTCAAGTTTGTAACTTGATTTGAGTTTAATTTAAATTCAACATTAAACAGGTCACCATTGTCGTATTCCTAGACTAAACATGATAAATACTACTTGTCACTAAACTTCTCAAAAACAACAAAAATTTAGCATTGAAAGCCTTATCACAGCCGAAGACAATCCATCTCCCAGCTGCGATCCCCAACAACCACTGCACCGATTACTCGCCACCGCGGGCGCATGCACCGCGCGCTCGTTAAAATTCCGCCGCTCGCGCACTTTATTACTTCCTCGCCATCGCCGAAAATCACCCGCGCCGCACACTGCTCTCCACACTTGACCTCCCCGCAGCCGCCCTCATTATACACGACGTCCGACTAGGAAGCACACAAAGCCAAAAACAAAAATGAGAGAACGTCGTCCACCGTGACCAACGTGCACACCGGATGGACGCCTTGCCCATGTGTATATGTATACATATATAGTCCTTTTTGTCGTCCACACTCCACGCGGCGGCTTCTGCCGAAAATTACTCGTAGGGCCTCGGTCTTTCCCACGAGTCGATTAACATCGACGAGAGACTTTTTTTTTCATGCGAACTTTATCGCGCCGCGGCTCTTCATTAAACGCTCGCCGCCGCCGCCGTCTGTGCGAGAGATGCGCACGAGAGATAGAGCTGTGTGCTGCGTGTATATATACATGTTTGTGCTGGGGTAATAAGGGATTGTGGCGTTTTTTGGGTAGAAGGTTGCTGTCGCCTTTTTTGGTGGGAAATTTGGTTAGCTAGAGTGAGGAATTCGTGTTTTTTAAGCGAATATAGTCGTGTATATAATATGCGTTTGATATATTGTTTTGGGTTGAAAAAATTTGTATAATAGGATAGAAAATAAGAAATTATTTGGGTGAAAGTATACTAAAACTACGAATCTTCTAAATGTTTAGTAAATTACGACTTTATTTAACAATTATCTCAAAAGCCACCATTAAAGTGTAACTATAATTCAAGCTAAAAACGATTCGGAAATGATTTAATTCCATATAACCACTGAGGAAGCACACCGCACGCACGAAATTCATGTTTTACTTTTATTAAAATAATGACACGTTAAACCCACGCGGCGCCGTTAAAACGGGAGCGCACCTTTCGAAGAACGAAATTGTAATGGATTACTTATCCTGCCCACCATCTTCCGATGCGCAGATAAGACTGCGCGCGCTCAAGAGAGTGGCGAGAGACAATGGCGTCGGTGGCGGCGCCTCTCGCACGCTCGTATAATTTCGTATATTACTTTTTTCTCTCTCTCTTAATTATCCGGATATTCCCCAAATTAAAGTAACGATCGTTTAGCCGCGCGGCAATTCATATAACTTGCGCCACCGTAATATCCTCTCTCGCCAATATACATAACGTTCTTTATAATATTATACACATATAAAATGCTAAAGAATCTTTTTCAAAGGCTAATAATCGAATGTTTTCTTTCTGTTTCAGGTAAGTTGACCAGAGTCCCGTATATAATGTCTCTTCCCCAAAATTCACACCCACACAAGATCCTGTAAGTATATACACTTACGGCGCTTTAATACGACGAGGGGACTTATCTGGAACTGCTGCCGCGTAAATTCGGCGAACGACGCAAAAAGCATCGAGGAGCACTTCTCTTCTTATTCGCGCGAATTTCGAAAATAAACCCACGCGCGAGCTCACGTCAAATCCTTGCCCCGCGCAAAAAGTATCAAAAGATAATATTTTCTCGGGACCTGAGGAGGAACACCTCCCGCGCGATAAAATTTTCGTGGGCGGGCAATTTTTGCCTGTATATATGTATGTATGTTTGCGCATATTCAACGTATAGAAGGTGGAGGAGAAGGAGGAGGAAGAAGAATAAAGCGCCTCGTCTTGCATTCATAAATCCCGGCGACCCCTTTCTATCTCCCTCTTCCTCTCTCTCTCTCTCACTCGTCCCTGGTATCAGCGTAACATTTTTCTCGCGTTCGTTCTTTATTTTCTCCGGATGTATTTAGTACCCCGGATAAACCCAAGCGCGAGCTCGCGCCGTAATCTCGCTGTACAAAGCCATTCGCCGATTCTCCTTTATTTCTCTTTTTTTTCTGAAAAGAAGTGAGAGAGAGAGAGAAATAAAAGACACGCGCGCAGGAATCGCGCGAATTATGAATCTGAAAAATTCGCGAGATTAATCGCGCGCGACGGAGCTTTGCGCGCGCTATGCTCGGATCTGCGGGAAATGCGAGGAGGAATGGTAGTGTCGCTGTAGAGAGTTTTTTTATTAATGTTGGGGGTATTATGGAAGAGGACGTAATGATTTTGAATGTTCTCCGGGAGTGTATTTTTTGTATATAAGGACACTGACGCTGTGTGTGACGCGCGAGGAAATAAGGGAATAAATCTGGCTTAGGTATTGAGGTTGGTACTGTCGTTTGTTGGGAGCTTATGCCTCGTTTGCTTTTTGTTTAAGATCGATGATAAATTCGTGGGGCTACGAGGTGGAGAGTATTAAGTTCTTAAAAAATACCGGATTGTTATACATTATACCCTAATTGATGACGCAAATTGTAATGTATTTACTGCCTTTAACTGGGCAAAGTTTATGAAACGTATTTAACAGCTAATATTTCGAATTAAAAAACGCTACACGGAGAAAAATAGTATAGCAAAAATTGCCATGTCTGATTGTAGATGTAGGGTTATCCTAAGAAAATTGCGATTAATTTATGGAAATTTCGTTGATGATTTGAGTCTGTATCACTATTACAATCAGACATCGCAATTTTTACTACAACATTTTTCTCCGTGTAATCTAACTACTTTCAACTAACCAGTCTGTACAAAAATATATAAACAGCCGCTAAAATCAGTTAAACAGTTATACTCCAGAAGCCCCGCGTGTCCGACAAAAAAGCCTCGAAACACACACTCACTGCCCCCCTCGACAAACTGCGCGTAACCACATACCAAACACTACACCACTCTAACCCCGGCATATTTTACTCATTAGACACCTCGGCCTAACAAACTCGCACTTTGTCAGCCGTCGCGGCCGCGGGGTTCCGAATTATCGCCTCGTTAGCTAAACTCGACACGCTCACACACAACTCCCGGTCATTTTCACCGAAGATTCCACGCATCGACATAAAAGACAGACACGGTATAACGCATTCTTATGTGCGCGAATTCGAGCCCGTAATCAGATAGCTCTTTCGCCCGCGGACGCGCCAAAAACGGCTAATTAAGGTCCGCTCGCGATCGAGGTTAATTAATTATCGCACCCCCTCGTCGCGAGACGAAAGGGTGCGTGGGAGTTAATTGAGAGAGAGAGAGAGAGAGGTTCAAAGGGTCGATGGTGCTGCGCGAGCGCGCGCGATTGGCAAAGGGATTTTTTTCAGAAGTGGTTAAATAAAGGTGTAGAGGAGCATGAGAGAGCTTCGATTTTAGAGAGGGTCTGATTGAAGTGCCGTTAATAGGTGCAGGTACTTTCCTTGTAATAGATTCGGATAGATGTATATATGTATAATGGTATAGTGTGTGGGAAATTGTACTGTGAAAAATGGTCGAATAAAAATGACTATAATACAAAAAGTAATGTCGAGGCATATATTTGTAATGGCAAAATAATTACTAAAAACATAGGAATTTTTACTATAAAACGTATAGTTATTATTTTTATATGGCAAGTATGTCCCGACGTTTCTATACGTATTATAGTCATTTTTCTTAGATCATTTTTCTTATTAGTGTATTTTAACTGAAATCCCGATAAGAGCGTGTATTCTACTTTGCAATGAATTATCACAATTTTCAATTTTGAAAATCATTTGATAATTTCATTGAGTTACTATAGAAAATGGAATTTATTATATCGCAGTGAAGTATATAATGAGCTAGCGATATGCGGGTTTCACTATTTTCCGTTTTATCAATTGCTAATTAACAAATATAACGTTACACACGTACACTAATTGGATTTAATCAAATTAGCAATGAATCGCACTCGTTATTTGTAACAAATCAATGTATAATATACAAATGTACCAACGAATCAATATGAATTTCAACGAGGTATGTTCTAATTAATATTCCCGATGATACTACAGGAAAGTATTCTAAATCCATTTGTTATCAATCGTGTTTCTAAAGTTCACTGCGTATAGCAGCTACATCAACCAGATTTTCGTAAAAGGGACGATCCAATCATACGACGACAATATAATTCACTTATCGTTATACGCTCGAAGTGTATGATAATTCGGAGTGACACGAGCCACCGGATTATTATATAACCTCCGAAAAACACGCAGTCGGGCGCGCAACCTCGGAATCCGGGTCTTCGATTCGCTTAATTCAACAACATCGGTGCCGGTCGCTGCTCCTCGATAAATTATACCGCGTAAACGCTGCTGATTTCGCAAAAACAACTTCTTCCTTATACATTCGCAACGAGGCAAGAGAGTAAAAACGACTCGACGCTCCATCCCTTCTTTGGTCGCGCGCGCGCGCGCAAGAAAACTTCGATAACAAAATGCGAATGTAAAATTATTCAAACGCGTCCTCCTGCTCTCTCTCTCTCACTCTCTTGAAAAATGTTACCGGGACAAATCGAGTTAGCTTCTTCTTCCCCTGCCCTCCTTATTTTTCCTTTTCTCTCGCTCGCTTGTCGTCGAGGAGAGAGAGACCCTCCCGCGAGAGTCGACTATTTCCGATTCCAGTTTGGCCGCGGAGGAATATGAAAAATAGGGAGAGGGGGCGCGCAGAGGTTTGTAATAACTCGTTAAACGAACCGAGGAACGAGTCGAAAAATTCCGCGGAGAAGAAATGCGGTACTAAGGATGTGTATTATGCTCGAGTGTGGAGGAGTGGCGCGTATAGAGTACTGTATATATAGCTCGCGAAAGTCCAGGTTGGTCTGAGGATGCCTTTTTTTTCTCTTCGATTTCATCGGATTGCGAGTGTACTATACTGTTCGCGCGCGGTTTTATTTGTTTTGCTGCAGGTTGTTCGAAGTTTACCATTTGTTTTTTTTTTTTATGAATAGAAGGAAAAGTTGTTTTATGTGGGTAATTTAATTTAATGGAATTGTTTTAGATTGTTTCAAAACAGTTCAATGAATGAAAAAAAAAAATCTATGTGAAAAGTTTTTATTTGTTTTCAGCGTACAATTTAACAACTTTAAAATTCATAAGATATTTAAATTAATGTCTATCGATAGACATTTGTGACAGCTATATCTTTATAAAAACAAAGATTTTTTGTGATTCACAATTGTACAAAAATAGCACCCAACATAGTCCTACATAAAGTCCAAATCCTCTCTTATACCCCACAATATCTCCACCCTCCTACCCCCAAACACTGTAATAACCCCGTATCCGCAAACGACCGAAAATCGCCAGCCTGCTCCTGCAAACCTGCACAGCGCAAAAGCATCAGAGAGAGAACTAGCTGACCGCGGATATACTTTCTCTCTCTCTCACTCGCAACGATCGAACGCTTCGCGTTGCACGCAGCGGAACAAAAGCTCTCGCTCTGTTGTAACCCTCCCCGCTTGCGCGCGCAAGGTCGGCGGCGCTTCGGTTTTCACCCTCTCTCCTACATACATACATATACTATTGTCCGACGGATCGAGGGGTCAAGCTTACGCTCATGCGCGCACACCGTGAATTATTATTTCCATTTGTCGTCGTCGCTGTGCGGCCGTTTCGTCACGGCCGACAGATGAATGTCAAAATAGAGGAGCGCGCATTAATAATATGCAATTTTTGTCCCGCTCACGGGGCTGTTATATAGCCTTCGATTCGGGCTTATATGTGTGTGTGTGTTCGATTTGCGGGGCAGAGAGGGAGGATTGGTCATCGAGCGAAGTGGTGGGTATATACAGCAGCGGTCGCGGGGTGTAATAGTATGGCGCGCGCTTTGTACTTTCGGTCATTGTCGGCGAGTGTAATTGTTGTTTGCAAGCGTTTGCTTAGAGATTTCGCGCAGTTGTTATAGCTGCGGAGAGAATGGTTTTACGTGCGCGGAGTGTACAGCGACATGTGTTTGCTCGCCGGTTATATAGCAGTGTAAACAAAATTATACTTACTTTTGTGGTGCAAATTGAGGTATAAGAGATTTTTGTTGCGGTGTGCATCAAGAATGCATTTAGCGGCGATTGTTATACTTAATATCAGTGTATTGTATCGGTATATTGAAGTGGTAATGGACGAGATTGAAGGGCAAAAGTATATATTGACACGTACATTTATCATTTGGATGTATACAGTAATTTAATATATAGTGATATTGAACTTCCCGAAACTTACTTTTAAATTTATACTTATTTCACCTATATGTAACTTCATTCGCAATTCTACTATTTAAAAACAGTTTATCTAATTTTTTGAAAGTTATTCCACATCCCTGCCACCACGATCGTTCAATATTAATCCTTGAAAATCGTACGATAATCCCGGTATTTTTTATTCAAAAGAGAAACACCCGTATAGCTAAGTGCGCTCTCCCCATTAAAACGCTAACGCTTTCCCCACCACACAGCCAGAAAGACATACACATTCGACAGCAGCAGCCGCAGCAGCTTTCGGCTCCTTTAATAACTCACGAAAAAGCCGTAGCTATAGCGCACTATGCTATACTTCCCACGAAAATCTACGCGCTCGCGCGAAATCTCCTTTAACCGCGCGGGGCTCTTATAATCTCGCGAGGCGATTCGTCAAAAGCGGAGAGAGAAAACGGCACGGCTCTGTGAATTATGCACGCGCTGGGCCGCGAGCGCGAAACTTTCCGGGCTTTACGTACATCCACGGTTTCCCCGCACCGCCGCGCGAGAGATAGATTATGCGTGAATTATTAAATGTCGCCGTAGAAATTTTCAGTCGAGAAACGAGAGACAGAGAGAGAGAGAGAGAAATCAGCAACGTGTGGGTTGTGTGTATATGTACAAGGGACGCACATACGCGCGTGCTAAATATTTGCGTTATCGCGCGAGAACGCGCGCGCGGACGCTGATAAAGCGATTTATTCGCGACGGGTTTTGGCTTTTAGGCGCGAGCGGGCGGGGGGAATTTATTCGGTTTGATAGGATCTGTCGTGTTTTCGTCGTTAACTCTACGTTTTTTTTTGTTTTTTGTTTTTTTCGTTGGGTTTCCGAAGGCTGGCGATGATAGCGAGCGAGCGCGCGAATTTAGAGACGTGGGCGCGCGGGTTTGACGCGTGGTCGTCGCTATGGGTTTTTGAAACGAATAGCCTTTGGCGCGTGGACGTGAGCGTTGATGTCATATAGTTTTGCCAACGCTCGTGACACGTTCGCGTTCGAGTTTTTGTGTGAATTATGGCTCTTACACGGGTGTGGGTGATATGTTTTTCCCCTGAATTTGATATGATTTGGAAAATCGAGATGCTGCGCTGGTATGTAGTTTTGGCAATATTAGATAGGGGATTTGGAAGAATATACACGAAATGTTTGAATATCTATGAGAACGAAATTTTTCTTTCTTATTTTTTTTCATTATGCAAATGAAGAATAAATTTTATTCAAAAAAGAAAAAAAATCATTCCTATATAAACTTTTGGAATTTTTTTTTACTCTGCTCACAAAAATACACACGAACAGGATATACATTTCAACGCATACATTCACGTCAGACTTTTCAATTTTAATAACAATGCATAATTCAATACTTATTTCCTCACTCAATTAATTCTACACCCAACCATCCCCATCCCACCAAAAACAAACGCACCTATCAATTCAATTCCTCCCACTCCATCCCCTACTTTTAACCAACCCCGCGACCTTATCATTCACTTACCTACACTCTCTCCACTCAGCTTTTTTCCCTCGCCTCCGCCAACCAGCACCCTCCCCGCGTCATAATCCCCAAAAAAGCAGCCACTTCTCTTCCTTCCTCTCTTCCCACATTCCGCGAACCTCACTATACGTGCGACATCGATCCGCGCCTTCTGATAAGCGCTCTGCTTTCCGCGCCGCGCTCCGATCCATCTTATCGCGGCTTAGTCTCGATTCGCCGCCAACAATCTTCGCCGTTGTTCTCTCGCAGCCGCGTACCGAGCGAGTGCAAATAAAGCGAATCGAGGGTGCGAGAGAGGTGTCGCGTACTGCAGAGTGGACGCTTTGTCCGCGACCCGACATCCTGTTATTGAATACGATAGTCGTGTGTGTACGTGTGTGTGTATTTGTGGGTTGGGTTTTTATCGGTGTTGAATGTAAGGGATATGTGTTCGGGAGGCTGGAGGAGTGGGATTGATTACGGTCGGGTTGCGCAGGCTATGCGCTCGCTCGGTACGCACTGATCGTATACGGGTTCTGTAGAATTCGTGTTGTTTGGTAAATAGCTCGAGGAGGGAGATCGGAAATGGAGCGGGGAATCAATCGTTGAATGGCTTAATAGGACGTTCCTTTTTCGTTGTTTAAATTTTCGATTATACCGAGGAGGAATTGAGAATAATATTGTTGTATTTGCTTTAGAAAATGTTGGTTGAGAAAAATCAAAGGAAACTTGGTACTGTAATAATACTGGAACTTATTATTGCATTTTCCATGATCGATCGTTGGACAAAATATATAAGTTATATATATATTTGTTTGTATTATCGGTTCTTCAATAACGATATATTATGTATAAAATAACAAAATAACTGTTTACACTCTATATATCTCCAATATACAGCGCAGACAACACCGCACATACCTCTTAATCAAATCAATCGCGCCATTCGCACACACATACGACTCGGCGCCCGCCGCGCCAGCACTATATAGCGATAGCACAGCACGTCAAACGTAAATAAAATATATCGAGTGCGCGCGCACGTGTAATCTAAATAGGTTTATCGCGATATTCCGCTGAAAAATACTCTCTCTCTCTCTCTCTCTCTCTCTCTCGTATAGTGGACACTTTGTTATCAATGTATATACGGCATGCCCACCGCTTGTACATTTGATTTCCATGTAGAAATATCAATCTCGAGAGATAAAGGAAAGCCTGCCTTGACTGCGCCTGACTGCCTCTCTCCTGCTGCTGCTACTTTTATTTCGCAAGACATACACAATGTGCGCGCGCGCGCGCGTTTCGATACGCGGGATTTGCCTCTCGTGAGTAATGGAGTTGGTTTATCAAATTGTTTATTTTTGAGCTGGAATAACATATAAACTTCTTTTTTTTATAGGCGAATGTGTACATATTGTTTGTATGCAGTTTTAACTTGAAATGCGTCATCGTCGAAAAAAAAAGTAAATTCAACACGCGCTGAAAATTCTTCGGTTATATTCCTCTCTTGTTTCGAGCTAATGCCTCGGACATAAGTTTGCTTTTTAGTTTTAAATATAATCCGTTATCGAATGCTGGTATTCATTATTCGGGCGTGTATATGTATATTTTCGTTACTTCTTTTTCCATCGTATAATATAATAAATCTCAATTTATTGCTATCAAAATTGAATTTTCATGTTCCTCGCAGTCGAATCAAAATACAAAAACTATCAAAATAAATCGTACAATTTTATTCTCACGGATAAAAAAAATAATTTCCCACCCGTACCCTCGGATAAGGCTCTATATATATGGTTTTTTAATTAAATTACAACACGTCAGAACATCTCACCTTCGTCGCTCACCTGTATTAACATTTTAATCTCTTCTACAATACCCCTCGCACCTTTTTTTTCTTCCTCAAAATGTACCTCTAAACTTCTCTCTCTCTCGCTCGTCGGGCGTTAAATCGAAATCAACCTATTCGCCCGGTTCAATTAAGATAAAGCGCGCGCGCCGTGAAAAAGAAACTCGAATTTCGTCGTCGTCGTCGTCGCCCACTCGTCGCGCGTAACGGCCGTACCTATAAAATTTAATAGGGAATCGGACTACAAGGCTCGTTATTCAGCGGGAGCGAGCGAGCGTACTTCGATTTATACGGAGTTGCGGAGGTAGTAGGAGAGGATGTAGGAAAAGCCCTGCCGCAGCGGGAAAGGATCAATGACCCCCTTCTCCCTCCCTCTCTCTCCTGAACTTGAGCGCTGCCGCGTCGTCGTCGACGGCGTCGATTAGCGCGATATCGAGAGTCGATGTGTGTACAAGCCTGGTGTGGGAGAGTGAGAGACGAGAGGTTATAAATAATGCCGAGCCGGCGCCCTTCGTGTATAAGCGACCGATCGACAGTTTGGCGGTTAAGGTCCCACGATTTCGGAGCTCGAGGTGGATGTCTTGTATGTATGCGGGATGGGTGGGGTTCGGTTGCGAGGAACGGGTTTTGTTTTCGTGTTGTAAAGAAAAATGTTTATTAAAACTTTGGCCGAGTTGAAAAATGAAAAGTTGTAAAGCGTGGAAAAAAGGTGGAATATTTTTTCGTTATGAACGATTGAGCAATAAAACTGTATAGTATACATATAGAAAATAAAAAAGAAGAGAAAAAGGTATTTTTGTTCCAGCATCGTCGGTGGATGGTTTTTCGATAAATTGAATGCTCTTTATTCAATGATGTTCTTTTTCAATCAAGAGATAGATAGAAGTTTAATTTTTAATTACGTGCAAAATGTATATAGAAGAAAGCATACATTTTCAAGTTTGACTATTATTAATTGCGTAATGTTACAGAGGGTAATAACGGAAGATTGCCATGTATGAATAATTGAAATTCGCAGAGCTAAAATTAGCTCTCTCCCTCACAGACTAAACGATATCTCTCGTAACCTCAATGTATTTATAGAACAAATATAATTATAAAATCCAAAATTAACGTATGAATTGAAAATGCGACTCTACCTATATATCTCGTGAATTTAACGTGTTAAACTCAGCGAACGCTTGATCCGCACTGAATTATTACGGTCAAGCGAAGAAAAACTGCTCTCATTTTCTTTTTCCTAGAAAAGAGCGCGTTCGTTTTAAATTATTCTCACGTAGGTCAATATTACAAACTTTAACGCTTTGTATGCGAAAATGAAATTTTTAAAAACTCGCTATTACGCGGCTTTCATCCTCTTTATATCACTGCCCGTATCGTCCCGGAAATTCATTTTAAATATTCATTTTACACGCTGTATTTCCGCATAATCCGCACCCGCGATTTTACAAACGCTATATAACCCCACGATCCCTTGGAGCATAAATTAAATTTCCACTCCAGAGTCGAAGCTCAAATAATAATTCAGCCACCCGCGCTCGTGTCGAAATTTTTCCATGCGTTTCGCGAAAACATCCTCTCTCGGGTACGCGCAAAAATCAAAACTCACGCAGCATGTGTATACATTCCCAAAATAATCCGGAAATTATCGCGTTCCTCCGCTCATTAATAAAATACCCTCCTCCTCCTCATCGCGTTCAGCAGGCTCACACCGGCCCACGCCGAATATTCCGATAACTAATTGGCAACGGCGCGCATTTTTTTCGATCTCTCTTTCCCCTCTTCTCTCTTTCTCTCTCCCCACGTGCGAGATAACGGACGGTTCATAAATAAAAAGCGGCATAAGCCCACGCTAAATGCAGCGCCTGTGTGTGTGTGTATAAATAAAGAGGGGACGAGAGAGAGAGAATTATAATCGAGAGGCGGCGTGGCGTCGGCATTCCGGACGATTTCGTCGATGACTCTTGAGCAGTATTAAAATCTCGTTGAATTAAGCGAGAATTATACGACTCGCGCGCGAGAGTGAGCCGAGGGCTGATAAAAATTTACGAAAAACGCGCGCTTGGATAATATGATGGCAGCGGTGGAAGAAAATGTTGCGGCGCTCGCAGTCCTCGAGTTTATTCGGAGAGATGTATATTTGTTATTTCGGAGCATAATGAGGGATCGATTTATGGTTTTCTGGCTCGGAAAATTGGAGGTAACGCGACGGCCAGGGAATTCAATATATTATTTTTTCATAATTCAATATACATTTTCGCGTTGATATCGTTAATGATGTTATATTAATTTTTAAATAACTCGCGTATCGAAGTTATTTAAAATCCGACATCGTTAATTTATATACTTTTCAAGTTACTATAAGAATTTTAAAATGAACAGCGTAGTACAAATTTATTTTTAATTATAAATTTAATTCAATTAGGATTTTTAATTAACGATTTCCAATATTTCACGTGATAAATTACAACAGTGTAAAAAATTTTAAATTAAATTTACAGTGTGTTACAAGGATTATTCTATGATTGAAGTATCAAAGCTGAAAGAAAAAAAAAACGTGATAAAACGTGATAGACACTGAGGTTGTGAATAAATAGATTTGTTTATAATACAAATTCAGAGTTAAAAGAACGAACTACGTGTATCATCTACAGATAAATCAGTGAAACAGGTCTGGCATTAATATACAAATCAGTAAAGAATCTACTGATTTTATAGTAAATATACACTTTTCAATAAAATTAAATTGAATTTTCATCGTCAAATATCCATTCGCAAGTCGCTCAATTTTTTCATTAATTTATGTGTTCGTTTATTTTTTTTATTTTTAGACAGTATATACATTGCAAATCCGCCCCGCATCAAAATTTTAAATTATTAAGAAAATATATCCCAAACTCGACCCCAAAAAACCACCGTCCCCAAATCCTCACTCCCCTTTTTTTCCTCTCTCGCCTCTCTCTCTGCTCGAAAAAAAACCCGTGCATCACGGGTCGCTCTCTGAATTTTCGAGGCGAAACCTCGCGGGCATCACAATGCCTCTTCTCTCCTTCGCATATTTCGGATAAATAATTTATCCGCGCTCGCGCCCGAGAGCAAGCTCGGTGGTACGGTGGTCGGACGTCACTCGGCTCGTTCCGCTTGCTGCATGAAACATGAGCGACTCCTCTCTCTCTCTCTCTCGCGGACCGTTCGTTACGTATTCACTCTCCCTCCTGCGTGCGTATCGATTATCCGCTGATATTCACTCTTCTGCCGTGCGCACGCTTTCTTGCCTGTTTTTCTCTCTCTCTCTCTTCTCTCGCGTATTCTGAAATGATAAAGCTTTGTGCGAAAGTAGCATTGTGAGCAAGAGATGGAGGAAGAGGAAAGACGGGTAGGACTGATGACAATGGCCGAGCGAAGGTTTTTCTGTGTGTCTGTGGGGTATATTCACGGATTGCCGGCGACCGAGAGAGCCAGTGCGTCGGCATATTTTCGCTCGGAGTTATGACGCGCGTCTAGTGTGCGGTTTTTTTTAATGCGCGGTGAAGAAGGAGGAGCGAGGAGAGAAAACTGCGTCGTCGACGAGGACTCGTGGGAATTGTAGGCGAGTGTACATATCCGAATATAAAAAATATATGCAGCATACAAGCGAGTCATAATTTATTGGAATTTATTGTAAAATCAAAACGCGCGCCATTGAAATTCAGCGATCCTCTCCGATGTATTTTATAACAAAGCTCCGACAGTTTTATGGTTCGTATATTATAAACTCTGAATCATAATGGAAATTATCAGCCATTTTCAACAATATTTATCGAAAAAATATAATAATTTTCAAACTTTTCTGCGAAAACAATCTTAACCGTCCAACCTCTCTCCTGCCTCCATGTTCCTTCAGGCACTACACTATAAACAACCTCACTCTTTTTTCCCTCAAATCTCAAAGAAAACTTTGGCCCGTTTATCACCTCCCTTACTTCGCCATAACCCTTCGTCCTATCACACAACATAAACCTCTTTCCGCACTTTCCCCTCTCTTCCCAGATACCCGAAAACAGCAGTCGGTCACGTTTTTCAATTTGCCAATGGCGTCCGCTGCGAGTACACGCAGAGTTTACGCGCCGCTCGTCATAAAGGCGATAAAGTGTGTGTATGTGTATATATATAGAGGTAGTGAGCTCGTGCCGCGCATAAAGTCCGAATATATATGCGGGGGAAGTTGTTCGCGTGTGTTTCTCGCTCGCGCGCGACAGAGGAGGAACTTGCGAGGATGGGAGAGGACACGGCGGTCACTTTTCCGCTGCGCGTATAGCGCAAGTTCTTCCCTCTTTCTTTGGGACTTGGTGATGGGTAGGAGCGGAAGTTGAGAATTCGAATAAAATTTTAAGACGTGTTCCGGATGCGATGCCTCTTTAAATGGATTGAAATTGAAGAGGGCTATTGAAAACATTTATATACGCCATGGCAATTTGATGAGTAGTAGTCGTATAAGAGGTGAATTAAGAAAACTTTCGACGAATTATGGGCAAAGTTACAACGTTTACGATGTAGTAGAATTAGTCATAATACGCGTGTGCACGCGCAAAAAACAGTATACACTAAAATGGCCAAAAAGCCGCGGCTATCTTGCTCGTGAAATCTTAAATTATACAGAGACACATCCGTAAACTGTACGTCGAGCCATAAATAATATTATGAAAAATATATTATATATCACGACGACGTTTAAGACCAAAAGCGTCTTGTATATACATGTATATCTGGACACGCGAATCTTACATAATATTTCACGTGAAATTAGATTAGCGCGCAGACGTTAAACCTTGAAACCCAGAGACAGAACTTCCTTTTTGCGTGAAACGCGTCTGCGGCGGCGGTTTGCCGAGGACACCCTGTGCATCTGACGTGTGTGCGCACAGCGGCGACCTTCGAAAAGCCAGGCGACACTTGCGTATAAAATGTGCGAGAGGTGGTACAAGTGCTTGACATTGAATCTGATTATACGCGCATAAGTAAGATTTATTAAAAATTAAATGAGAAATTTTATTACAAGAAACATACGAAAAAAGACATAAATTCTATATACAGATATAAATAATATATTTCAATTTTACAGAAATTTAAAAAACAACCCGCAAATTAAATTAAATCTATACATATACACGTGCCGGTTACGTATATAAATCAATATACACACCCTGTATGAAAATTCATGAGATCACGCTCCCGACTAAACTAACCGCTTCCTCGGCTACTGCTACAATATCCCACACACATTTCACGCGCAGCATCTCCGATAGCCAATCTTCAAAAACACGTGGATTCCCTAAAAATCGGCGCACGCGGTACAAACCAACAGCCTTCTCACGCACGCAAGCACGCACGTGTATATATCTCGCCTCGAGTCATATAAGAGGCTCGCGCACGTGGGATTACTAGTCGGACTTGTCGCGTTAATTAAGAAATTGATTGCCCCGGGAAGCAATTTGTTTCTCGTAATTGGGCGTATACACATCGCGCGCGTGCGGCTTCGCGTGCGCATAAATTATATCGTGCGTGTGTGGATGTAAGAGTTTCTGTGGTGTGATTTTTGCAGCGAGGATTTGAATTTATTATTGATTTGGTGATGGAGGTGTGTGCATCTCGGGGAATGTGTAAGTATTTATACTTTGAGTATGTGGAATACTGTCGCGAAGTGTATCATGGCGAGTAATTTTCATTTTTAGGTCTTCGGAATAGTATCACCTTGAATTAACATCATTTAATACTACACTACTGTAATTAATTCGAAGGAATTTATTACCTTTTTATGTACTAAGTATAAATGTCCCAAACGTTGTATACCTATAAGAATGTAAATGTACTGCTTCATTCTATACCGCACTCGAAAAAGATTAATTCATATCAATGACCAAAAAAAGAAAGGTAACAACGTACTTATATGTACACGCTTCACATGTAGGTATTCTACCTCATTTGCATGTGTAATAAGAAACTCTCTATTTTTACCCCCCGTCGCACCTTCCACTGCCCTATCATCCCCCTAAAATCTTGTAAAAATTCCTAAAATAAAACAAGACTCTCCCCTACATGTTAGACTATCCATTGCTCCCTTCCAACATCACACTCCACGACAAAATAATAATTGTCACTCCCAACCACGCGTTGAATAAAAAGGCAGCCCTTAGTGTATAAAGCGGGCCTCACATGCGACTGCCCAATTAACATTATTAATAAATCTCTCGTCTGTCGCGTAGACGAAAAATCATCCCTCTCTCCTATAGCCGAAATTGCTTCCGTGATAAGGCCGAATACACGTGTGGGTGCGGGCCATTCTCATTATAGAGAGAGAGAACGATACCTATACTCGGCGACGATGCGGGAGACGGATAACGCGCTTATACGAGAGCGTATACACATCTGTGTATGTATGTCGGCCGCGATAATTTACATGTGAATTATTGAATATTTTAATATCAATCGCACGCGTGAATATTTCAAGGGCCGTGGTATACTTTGGGAGTCACGACGGGGAGGTGTGTGTGTTGCGTGGAAAGTGGTTTGTGAGGATTGGTTGATGGTTTGAAAAATAGGTTCATTATCATTGAATTGTTTGAATGGCGTTTAATATAGTTCTTATGAATTTATGTATTTGAATGGTAAGAGCCGATTTAATTGCTTCTGAAAAACGAAGTAGAAATCGGTAGACCATAACGAACTGAAGTATACATTTTTCAGAGAAATCGAATAAAAGTAGGGCTGCGCGAGAACGAGATAATATAATATTTTTGTAATTATTGTCTCGCTCTTGGAAATTCTTGAAAATTTCTCTCTTGTCTTGGTCTTTTTAGTCAATATGAAAAGTATTACTGTATCTTGAAATTCTTGATCATACTGTAGTTACGAAGACGTGCGACAAATTGATCTTTCGGTTAAAAAATATATCTAATTATCTTATCATTTAAACTAATCAAAACTACATCATATTGTAAAATAGCGCTCATATAACGTCAAAAACAAAATAGTATGCGCGCGAAACGCGTTTGAATTTTGCTAGTGTCCTTAAATTTAAGAAACATTTAAGTTATAAATTTACTGAATTTTAAGAATAATGCAACTGAAGGTAATTTATTATACAACTACACTAGGTTTAATACAAAAATAATAAAATTTTGGCTCAAGTATAAATAAATGCCAAATTTGAAATTTGATTTTTCCCGCCATATATGTGCAGCCGTCTAGAGTCTAGTATAGCCTCACATACCTAAGTAAGCCCGCTCGAAGGGATATAGCAGCGCGTCGCCTACTACCTCGCCAACCTTTATTATTCGAACATCTCGTTAGTAGATGGTCGTCAGCAATTACCAAAGTTTATTGAGTTATGAATTTATGATTATTTCGATAAATTATTACAATTAGAAAATGTTGAGTTATTTTCAAGACAAGACAAGATTCTCGACACCACAATCTTGATATTGTATTGAAAACTATATAAATATTGTATCCATTATTGTCTTGAATATTGAGGAAAGACAATACAATATCAAGATTAATCTTGCTGTAGCCCTCGCGAAGCCCTAAATAAAACTTGTTGTTTTTTTATGAAAAAATAAGTGGCTTCAATCGCTGTTTTTCCTTCAAATTAAATTTCCTGTACTCGCGTATATATACACACATTGTTAGAGTTCTCTCAAAATAGTTACAAAGAAATCTAATTTATGTATCGCAACGTCCGGTTTCCGTGTTCAATATTTCAAAGTTTTTGCCCAATTCGCTTTTATTTACCCGGCGCACCACCAAACGCGGTTAGAA
Source organism: Torymus auratus (assembly GCA_900474315.1). Classification (NCBI taxonomy): domain Eukaryota; kingdom Metazoa; phylum Arthropoda; class Insecta; order Hymenoptera; family Torymidae; genus Torymus; species Torymus auratus. Next base: position 37,541 of record UXGD01000955.1, read on the forward strand.
TAAATAAAATGTTTTCAAAACTCACTTTCAGATATACGAAACCCGCACCCACAATAAAGTTATCGATTATTTACTAATTGATAAACTTCGCTTCTCCAATAATACCAAACACACTCGCTCGCTATATTCCCATACAATTTCATTCAAAAACTTGCCTTGGCAGTACCGCCATCAATCAATAAATAATCCCCATCTCCCCGCGCACGCAATAATTTAACACGATAAAAAACAAGCTCCCAATCAAACTCCCCGAAACCATCACGAGCCTCCTCCGCAAAGCATACACCCACCGACTGCACGAAAAAGCAAGGAACTTCCATCCTTACGACGCAAAACAGCCGCGGCGATGGCGGTGGCCTAAGTGTTTTTCGACACGCTACTTTTGAATTACACCTCCCCTCCTCCTTTACGCACGCGCGCGCGGCGCTTCCTCCCTCCCGCGACGATGATTTAGACTTTCAGCGAAATTAGCTTTACAAATTTCGGCCCCCGCGAGTGCGGTAATTACCCAGTATGAGGAAGGGGGACTCCGCGCGATCGACGTTAATTTACCTAATGCGCGCGAGTCGCGCGTATAGTTTTGACTATTTTATTAGGGAACGTATATATATATTTGGGAGGAAAAGTGGGCTTTTCCCGTTATAAGTCGATCCCTCACGAGGGTTTGCTTGCTGCTGATGAGTAGACGTCCATTTGGAAGAGGCTTTGTTACCGTGAATATTTTATGTGCGCGAGGGGTGACCGCAAGGGCTTCGGTTCGTTGACCGTCATTAGGCGGAGATGATGGCTTTTAGTTTTTCCGTGGTTGATTATATACCACCAGGGTGCGTTATTTTCGGGTAAGTGTAATGGTATATAAGCTTTTCCTAATTGTTTATTCGAGGCTGACAAAAGGCCGGGTAATTATATCGCTAACGAGAGGGAGGAAAAACACCGAATAATGTATTTTTCCAAACGTCCGTCCAAGGTATAATTAGACGTGTTTATTCTTCCTTTTCGTTTCGCTACGTTAAATTATATCATTTATTCATTTATACATTTATACCCGATTATACGACTTAAGTATTAAAATGTAGACTACACTTTGAAATGCCCCCGGTATATATATATAAAATAATTAATGTTCTAATTAAGCCGAATAAGTTTCGTAATACGCTAGCAGCTACTACTCCTGGAATATTTCATCGCCCACCTATACATATACCGCTAATCCAATTAAGACTTTCCTCCCAGAAAATCATTTAATTTCTCCGTAATCGAAGACTCTCTTCGCAGCGACTGAAAATAATCGCGCGCTCAACCTTTCGAGTTTCATCGGTTCCATCTCTCTCTTCTCCCAGCCACACATTTCCTTCCCTCCTAACATCTCTCTCCTCTTCCTCTCCGAGAAAATCACCGCCATCTAAAAACTCTCTCTCCCTCTCGCACACGTGTACGCAATCAACACACAGACTTCGTATAATTTATACGCACCCATTAAATCCTCGTGCACGCGTACTTCCTCGACAACTATATCCTCTCTCATCCCCTTCACGGAGAGAGAAAAAAGAGGCACACCGAGCGGCGTCGATAAGCGATAATTAACTCGCGCGCTCGCGCGTCGAATGTATCGCGCGAGAGGAGGAAGAAGACAATGACGCGGTCGCGAAGGCGTGGCGCCGAAGGAAGATATCCTCTCTCGCGAGCTCGGGACAATGCGTTTTCGCGCGCCCACGCGGCCGAATCTTCCTCATTGATATTCATTAGCGCTTTTTCGCGCGAGCGAGGACGAGCTGCGGCGAGATTGAATTTTACGATGGGCGTGGAGAGTGTTGTGCGTGGTTTATTTTTGGATGCGGAGAGGGAGGCGAAGATAAAACGTCGATTCGCAGTTGACGCGGTTACGGAGATTGCGCGAGAGAGAACGCGGAGGTGGAGTGGATGAGAGTTGATTTGTCGGGGATCAAGCTGCTTCTGCGAGGTTTTGTTTTTTATTAAGTGAAACGGTTCAGCTTCGGGGCTTGAGTTTCAAGTTTGTGAATTGGCTCGTCAATATTGTTTTTATAGCGGTTTGATAAAGAGGCGGGCGAATGCTGATGACTTTATTCGTCGAAATTTTGGTACTGAGAATATATATGAATGCAGGGGTATGTTCGACTCGGTCAAGTAACAGTATAAAAGCAATATTGTGTAAAAAATATAATCTATGTCGTTCTTATCAATCAATTACAAAATTTTAAAACAAAATTCCACTATAAAATGAAATGAATTTTCAATGTACTGATCGATCGGGTACGACGACAGATTTCAAAATAAATTTCCATTACAGAGAGTCAAATAAATTTATTTCCATGAATTTATAAAAAGTCGCAGAAAATTAAATTTCGGACAATTGTTAATTGCCCATTAATTTGGCCATCGAAAACGCGAAATAAACTCGTTAAAAATGCACGACACGTGGCGCAAAAAAACATTTCGAAAATCGAAATTAAATTAGCACTAACTTAATTATAGCAGAGAGAGAACAAAAAATTTGAAACTTTGCATTTGAGAGTACGTCGGTGAACGAATGTTAAAATTATGGAGGAATTTCATCGGCGAGCAAACATCGCAAATGGCTCGCGTGATATTTATGAAATTATCGATGAAAGTGACACTTAATTTACTCTCATCAGTTTCGCTTATCGGTCTTTTAAAACCCGCATAAATACGAAAAAACATGGTAAGACCATTATAATATACCTACCCCAAGCGCATTATCATTATCAATACAATGTATACATGTATAAATTACATAACGACAACCAACAGCCTGTACTTTTATCGTCAAAAGCGAAAAAATACCAGCGCACTGCTACTACTCACCGCAGACACACCAAACATTATACATACACACTCTCCAACCGTGCCATCGATTTTCCTCTTTTCGGCGCTCTGCAGCGGCACTATACTCCACCTTTAAATTCCGCCTCGCGCGCAAATTACCGTTTCCCTCTCTCTCTTCCTCCCGTGTATTTCGCGAAAAAAGCCGAGTTATCCGCACGACACACCTTTATCAAATCGCGCGCGCGGCCCGATAATTATACCTTTCTCGCGCGCTCCACGCTCGGCTCGCCTCGCCTCGTGAATATAAAAATCACTAGGGGGGGCAAAGCGAACGGAAGAAGAAGAAGAAGGAGGAGGAGGGAAATTTTTGTGTCTATTGAAATTTAAATTTCGCATTATCGCGCGGGGCGCGCGAGTGCTAAAAGTGTGCTGCGGGGTCGAGGCTAAAAGGAGGTACAAATTTCTTTGGCAAAGAGGAGCGAGGGAAAAAGAGAGCGCGGGAAGGCGAGTTTACCACCGTGCTGTTTTTTTTGCGCTTCGCGGACGATTGGCGCCGCGATTGAATGAGTCGAGAAGTGATTTGAAAATTTTTTTTTCTTGTATACTTTGTAAAATTGCGTAATATATATTTCGTAAAAAGAAGGTTGTAATCCTCGGACGTGGGGAGTTGAATATTTTGAAGTGCTCCGCCCCGTCGGAATCGACTTCCGCGTAGGGGTCACAAAAAGAACAGAAGTTCCTCGGTAACTTTACACCTTATTTACCCTTCCGGCCAGCAGCAGCTTTCGGTGAAGAGGTCGTGGTCCTGTTCATCGGGGAGAAAAAGGGGGCATGCAAAGTTATGTAATCGGTAGAAGGGAATGATAAATAATACAAAATCTGAATTTATATTTAACATTGACAAATCGTCGTTTTATTCATTTCCATCGTGACACAAGTCGGTCGTACAATGATAACGTCTCAGAATGACGGCGCGTGCTTCGGCCTCGCTAACGCACGAGGTTCGCTAACGAAGAGAGGGGACGGACGCATATCTTTATTGCTCGCGTATTACTTTCGTGACAATATTAGATGCGCACGCTTCAGCGAGTCAACAGGAGCCTTTCTTAGTTGGTGCGGTAATTGTTGCAGTGACCCATCGCTTACGCTTGAGAGAGAGAGAGAGAGAGAGAGAGAAGAGAGAGCTTTGGTCGGCGAGGTTAGCGATAATGTCTGGCTGCCTCGGCGATCGCTCCAGGATACTGCACCCCGACTCACCCTTACATTTCTCAACGGAGATGGGCAATGCGGGCCGACGAACGTGGGCCAAGCAGGTAGAACGTGCCTGGACCAGGCGAGGACGGCTGGACGGTTGTTGTCTCTCTTCCGGGGCACCCGCGTGCAACGAGGGGCCAGGACTTCGGGCGCGATGCTATCTTGCAGGTGGTCGATGAGAGAGAGCAAGCGCTGGCTTTTTCTTGTCTCTCCTCGTCTCTCTTCGTCTGCTCTTGGGCACGTCAATCATTTTTCGCTCTTCGGCTTTTCTGTCTTGATGTCGTTGCCTACGACTCAGTGCTCTGTTTCTCTCTGCCTCCCACGCGTCTATGCGGTTCTCATTATCTCTCTCTAACGCGGTGTGTGTATATGCGGCTCCTGTCGCTCGCTTCTGCGTGAGCTTACATGCTCTCTCATCGACGCAGTTGTACCTGTGTGCGTTTTACGCGCACGTCTGTAATGTGTGCGCGTGCCACGTTACAAGATACTCTTTATGATTTGACCGTACACAGTTCTTTATGTTTTGACCGTATATACAAATCATGTGTAAAATATAACACACAAAATTGTGTAAATTTAACACAAGGTGTGTATTATATTTTACCCAAAATTAGTGTAATATGAACATAATGAATTGCGCAGCTCTTACCGCCTGCAGCAGCGTATCTTTCACCGCTAGAGTGTGGTTAGAGAATTACCCACTAGATGACCAGCGCAATTTTACAAGAAAGTTGACGAGTTCAGACTATAAGATGAGCTTACCAACATGCAATGTGATGGCATACGCAATTCAGGATCGATACACTGAGAAAAAAGTTTTAGAATGTTTACAATACTTATAGGAAAAATTACTATACTGTACGTAGAATCCCACC
>UXGD01000956.1:0-42473 GCA_900474315.1 Torymus auratus
AAATGGACGAAAAGTAGTCACTGATGATTAACCAATGGTAAGCTAATAAAGATGACAACAAATATTCCACAAAAAAGTGATTAAAGTACAAGAAAAGAGCTTTAATTTGAGATAAGAATCAGAAAAATCGGTTAATTTGACGCAAAGTTAGGTGTATTTGAAAATCACGAAAAATTATCAAAAATAATTACGTGGATTGGCAAAAAAACGTTCATTTTTTATCATTTTCCATGATTTTCAAATGCACCTAACTTTGCGCCAAATTGATCGATTTTTCTGATTCTTATCTCAAATTAAAGCTCCAAGTCGTTTTTGATTGAACACGAGCGTTTTCGTACATGTTATGTATGACCTATTAAATGAGAACAACCTTGTCGCGAAGGTGTGCCTTAAAAAAAAAAATTTTTAATTTTGGGATGGAGATAAGTGCTACTTTTTTTTAGATTGCCTCATATATGTATTTGCACAAAAAGAATAATGACGAAACAAGAGGCCAACCGAACAATGCGACTCATCACCTTTCACACCTTTTATCGCAGACTTTTCATATGTGCGCACAGGGGTCAATATCATCAACACTCTGTCGGCGTAGTCGAAAAAAAGCGAAAAAACAAAAACAACACTCGTGCGCGTGATGCCCATGGCGAGGCAAGTCATTTGAGTGAGTGACACCGCCGCGGGCTCGCACGAGACAATAGCCAAACAAATTGAAAATTTAAATTCGAATTGCGTGTCGAGCCCGTGATGAGGGATGAGGTCAACGGCGTTATTTTTAGTCAAAGTCCCTGATACTTATGTCCCTGATAGGAGTTTGCGGTCAAAGAGAAAAAAGGTCTAGTTTGTACCTATACGTGCGCATCCAAATCCGGACGTCAGTCTATCCTTGCCGATCGTGTCTGACTATACTCGTGTGATACCACTCGCCTGATTACGTATGCGGCTTATCCCGCTGGGGCCGGCCTGTTTATAGCTGTTTCTCGATATACATACATATATATGTATTTGCGGCTTTTGTCATACCGCACGCCTGTACTTCTCTAGTTTTATTTATATAGCGTTCTGTTACGCCAACATTTACTACGGCTGTGTCTTTATGGTAGATCATAAATAATAAATTGCTCACGTTCTGGATTTTTTATGACTTTGATAGTGTATTAAACGTGTAAGCTGTAATGGCGATAAGCTTGCAACATTACGGATAATTGATGTAATAGTACTCGGCATTACTATATTTATTCCTCAGATAAAAAACGTTAAACTCGCTGGCTGTTTATTGAGATATTTTCTACGGTTGAACCATGCTGAGAATTTGCATATTTATGATATGTAATGCGATTCTCAGTTGAAACTTAATGATGCAAGATCTGATATTTGAGTATAGGAAAATTTTATCAAAACAAATCGCTCACCGCGAGAATCCGACTTTTACGAATCCACCATCGAAATCCGTTATTATTTGATACGTCTACGGTATACAAGACCATTACGCGAATGCATATTGCATTTGTGCTCAGTATCATCAGTTACAATTTGTAATACATTGCCATTACGTTAGTCCTAATTGGGCTTTCCGATGCAATAAGGGGAGCAATATTGAAATTCAGTTGGTCTCCCAGATCCATACAAATACAAATAGGCTGTACGAAGAGCCGCCATTTATGTATCCTGTTATTGCCGCTGACGTCTCAATTAAAAATTTAAACAGCCCAACCAAATGCACGCAATCCACATTGATATCTTTGACGTGCGTTAATGTGCGTGTTAGTTCGGGATATTGTTTGCACTTAAAGCCAAGTATCGCGCTGATGAACTAAGATATTAATAAATCGAGATGATCGATCGTCCCGTTCTCTGCTGCAATTACGCGCTGTTCTGCTGTGATAAAAATCAAAAAATGGCAATATGTATTATACGTCGTCGGATAAATGTTTCCCCCTATAGGAGAGAAGGCGAAAATCCATTAACGATTAATTTGTCGAGAGATGAAGACGGTGCGCACTCGCGCATACACGTGTATTGCGAGGCGGAGAGGGAGGGTGGCGATAATTTATTGGGAAAATTTAGCGAAATGTAGCTTACTGGGGGGGTAGCAGTAGTAGCGGGAGCTCCTCTCCCGCGATCCTATGCCCTCCCATCTTTGAATTATGCATCGTTGCACCGAATCCCCGGGGCGAATGAATTTTTAAGAGTCCGCATGGAGTTAAGTTATCGCTTCCATTTCTTAGGCGTAGCACGAGAGCGAGGAGGAAAGGAAGAGTGGACTTTTCACTTTTCTCTTCCTATCTCGTTCGCTCCTGCGCGCGCACGCACATTTCTTGTATTCTCTGCTACCCGAGAGCTGCCTCGGTCCCCTGATTTTCCACCTACTATTCTCTTAGCGGGCTTTATTCTTCCCTTTTGCATGAGCTCTCATCTCTTCCCTCTCCATATTTCGTCATTTCTTCCGTACTTTCTCATTCTGTATCCTTTTCCCATTCACCTGGTGCGCTATACGAGAAGCTCGGATTTTACGATTCCGTCTGGCTCTGTATCATTTCTAACACGCTTGATCGTTTCCTCTTCTTTCTACTCACATCTATTTTCATTTTCTAAATCGGAGTAAAGCTCTTTAACGCTACGAAAAATGCTCTCTTTTTACAAGTAGCTCATATAATATCCCAGTAAAACAGGTTTAAACTCGCTTTCGAAATCTCTGTATGAAAACTGAACGTTTTTACGGGCCCGAGATAGGACAATAAGTCCGAAATGTTTTAAAATATGAAGAAAAAAAGGGGGCACTTAGCCAGGATTTCATGTACCTATATCGTGGCGAGTCTCCACGCAGCCCGCAATCTTTTTACTCGCTGGGGCAGTCCCGGCTTTTTATGGCCGCGGTTTGCTGCTGCTGCGACCCGGCGATGAGTCTCGCTAGGCGCGTGGGTTCCATAACCTCCGGAGATTTCGGAGAAATTCTTGGGATTACCAGGATCGTCGTCGTCGTTCCACCGATTCGAAGTGTACACGAAAGCGAGCGAAAGCGCCCGTACGCGCAGCTTGACCACTACCAGGGCCGCAGTAAAATCGGGATGTAAAATTTCCAGGGTACGCGCGTCTGCGATTGCCGCGCGGCTCTTCAAGCAAACGGGATTTTCGGATTAACGAGCTCCGCGCCGTGTCCCTCGGTTCTTCAGGGGAGGCGTCGAGGGGAGGAAGTGCGTATAGTCGCCGCGCGAAATTTAACTATGACGAGAATTTCTGATAGTGCTCGAATTTCCTAAGCAAGTTCAGCGGTGGAAGTGCGCAGCTTAATCAGTATCAGTATTGAAGAATATTCATAATTGAAGAATATTCGTAATTATGATGGAAAGCCTTTAGTAGTATTTATATATACTACGCGCTTTTATTTTTATCGCATAATCATGTAACGCAAATATCTGTAATGTTTTACTGCAATATTTTTTTTACATTAGTATAAGAAAGCAATTATTAGAAGTCAATAATGACAGTAAATATTGTTATTAATACTGCAATGCGATCGAAAAGAAACATCTTGTGTCGGCATAATACAGTATCGGCTTTGACGCTGTCGTGTTCAACTCTTTGTTTTAATGTGCCGACAAGGAGACGTCGCGTACTTTGAAAAAATAAACTAATAGAGCATGGGTAATGTAACACGAGCAGACGTGTCCCTTGATAGGTCAGACGAGAATAATTTCTTTTGCTTCTATGAGCACAAAGTTAAAAAAAAGAAAAAAGAAATAAAAAAACTTCTGAGCGTAACATAAAAAGACTCGCTGCAGTAACAAGAACAAAACCAGCAGCAGTATAGAGAAAAGTCGTGTTAAGTGGCTGTACATCGTATACATAAAATAACGCTAGAATGTCAAGTGGACAGCGAGCGAAAAGCTGTGGGGGAAAATAGTTGAGTGTCAGGGTAGAGTATGCGCGGCGGGACTTGGCGGTGGTCGGCCGTATATAGTTTCGCTCCGGCGAAACTTGTCACGGCAGGTGTTGCTTTGGGCCAGGCTCGTCAACTATGGAGAGCGGAGGCGTTGGCGCCGCTGATAAAACATTAACGCTAAGAGCAAAATTGCTTTAGGGCTCGCTCCAGGGGGGGAGCTGGGCATTTTCTCTCCTGTGTTGGCAGCGCCCGCGCGAAATATACGAGTGGGGAGGGAGGGATTAACGCCTCGCATCAATATTGGATCGATTTTTCGCGGATTGCAGGTGCGCCTCGCGGCCCGATCCCCTGCTCAAATATTTATCGTTCGTTATGGGGGGCTTTCCGACGGTCACCGCCGTCAATATTGTCACTTTCCTCGCGGCTGAACAGCCGCTTTTTCCTCTCCCTCTCCTACACGTGTCTTCTTTTGGCTCGAGTTTTGCCCAGAGCATCTCGGACGATGAGGATTACGCTGACTGATGCGAGAGACGTGTGCCTTGTGTACATTTCATTTTTCACAGGAGAAAGAATTTTTTTACATTCTTTGGAATATAACTCGAGTATACAGTTGCTCTGCGTATAGTGAAGAAAATGGCGAAAGAAAGCTGCTGGCAAACTTGAAAAGTGATATTTGATACATTCTACGAGCTAAGGTGTCACCACCGTTCCTAAGGTTTGGTCCGGGATGGGCTCGCTCTCCTCGGCAAAAGGGTAGTTAAAACTTTGGCGATAGTGATATAAATTTTCATGCTTGTTAAAAGTTCTGGCGAGAAGGCGGAAACATTAGCTGTGTGAATTGATACCGATAGTCAACGTGTCATCGACGCGCCGTTGAAGAAAATCCGAATAGATACATAGACAAAAGTATCTGGTTATAAACGAGTAGCTGAAACAATAAATCATAGAAATAAAGCCAATTTCAATAAACGCAGCAAACTCATGAGGGGCCAATCGAAAATGCGCATTTTATTAATAGAACTGCTGAGTTTAGTCAGCGAGAAAAGGCTTCGGAAGCAGATTCGATAATAATAATAGCCAATGATAATTTCGATGATGAATGTGCGAGGCTAGGGGTGAAAGTTCCTTAATAACTGACAGACCTTGAAAGTCGCGCAATGAGAGGAATAGGCGGAGGGGGCCAAGGAATCGCGGCGCGTGTGCAACATCTTGCCCTGGCGAAGTGAAAATCTCGATATCGCGTGAGAGACGTGGGCGCGAGCAAAACGCCACTTGAGGAGGAGCAGCTAGCGGCGAGCCGATCAACTGACAAACGAGAAAACTTTCGTCATCCCTCTTTCTGTCTCTCCTCCTCTCGCGCGCAAACTCTCGGCTACCCGGCCAAGCTAGCTATCTAGCTATGATATTATTAAGGGGATGTCACGGAGATGAAACTTGCGGCAATTATAATTTGTTCGGCCAACTTATCGAAAATGAGAATCTAAAAGTGACTTTGCTCTTGAAGATTTCGAGGATTTTCATTTAGGCGACACAGTTAAATTAACACAGGATGAGGATTTATCGTATTTATGGAACAACGGATTTTATATACACTTGAAGATTAATATAAGTAACAAGTTAGATTCCAAAGTTCGCGATGCAAATGAAGGTTCTCCAAGTTCCGGATTCATGAATCTTCAAAAGTTGGCAATGCTGTATAATATAAACTCTGAGATAAAGAAAATTTATGATAAAATCGAATTTGGGGTGGAAAAAGAGTAATTTTTATAGATCATAGGTTTTATTGGAGAAGTTTGTCTCTACAGCTTGCAGCATTCATTTATATTGCCAAAATTATGTCTTTTCGAATCGACGGTAAATTTCAATGAAGAGTTCAATGAATTAAAGGTGCCCGCAGTTTAATATTGAAATACGCAAACTATCCAATAATAGCATCGTGCAATGCATGTTGTATTGAGATATAAAATACGCAAATAAATTACAAGTAACTTTTATATAGTTAAAATATTTGAAAAAGGTTTAAATATAAAAAAAAGAATCTGTAAAAATATTCATTTCTTGTGTTTATTTTCTTTTAATATTAATTAATGAGATTGCCATTACCATTGGGAAATCATTGAAAGTAGAGTAATATATGTTCAATGTAATTTTGTTTAATGAAGCAAAATAGCAAGTGGCAAAGGTATAAGAAATATATATAAGATAGAGAATATATAGATTATGAAATGGTAATATGTTTACAAGTATCTTTGGTTAAAAGAAAGACATTAGGAGAAACAAAGAGCCCGTTTGTTTGTGAAAATGTTAAAATTGCAACGGCTTTCCATGCAATTATGCAAGTGTGGCATCAGAAAGTGCAGCCGCCTAACAAGAGCAATGAAAGCGTCGGTGCCGACAAAGACGGCTGCTGGGGGGCGTGGAGTTTTTCGAGGCGGCTGCTCCCTCTTCGGCTCTCGTTCGCGCAGACAAGCGGAGGCGCGACCCGACCTTAATGGAAGCGCGTGCGCGCGCGAGAGGGAGAGAGAGAGATAGTGAGCAAGTCGCTTCCGCGGTAATCAGGCTGCCAGTAGTCATATCCCGAGCGCGCAGCAAGTCGAAGCTGAGAATATGCCGCGAAAGGGAGAGAGGAAAGTTGCCCCGGACGTCGTTAGAGTCGCGAGCTCGTCTCCGGAATCCTCTCGCGCGCGAGCGCGGCTGCTAAGTTTCGATGTCGCACGAGAGCCAGGAACGCGCGAGCGAGGAAAAACTTGCCGGGATAATTATCGAGGATCGACTGCTCGAATATATCCTTTAAATAGGATAACTTTATCAGATACTTCAACTTTTTTTCTCGGTTTCACAGCTATAAGCTTCAAAATTGAACCTGTATACAGTCTATTTAACTCATTTGTTTAGCGAATGTATATTTTCTTTAGAAAGCATTTTTAATTCTGGATAAACTTGCTTTGTTTTCCAACTTTAGTCTAAAGTATTGAGCTAATGAATATTAAACACAAAGATCGATCTAACAAGGAGGTCACTTGACCTGCGGGAAACAGAGTTTGTTGATGAGACTTTGTCAAGCGATTGGTAGTACTTGAAAATGAAGTAAAGTACTCGTAACACCTTTCAATGGTTCCGCTTTCTCGAGATATGAGGGGTCTACCTTTACATATTCGTCATTTAATTAAAATAATACGTTTCTTTTATTGACGATGATTGAAAATATTATTTAAATTACGAAAACAAGCTTTAAATATTATGAAGATTGATAAAAAAGCTTTAATTTAAGCTTTAAACTCTGAAGGACAATAATTCACCCGGAAGTTGCGAGTAATCACAGATAGCGTACAAAGTTGAGCAAAAATTTTCCCTTATTTTAAACGAGTGTTTAAACTTTTTTTTTATCATTTTCTTATACTGTCTTTGATTGCTTATAACTTTCTGATTAATTACAATCTTTCAGAAATCGAAGCTTAAATTAAAGCGTTCTTACCTACTTTATAAGGAACTGAAATAATTTTCGTTAATAAATTCATCATGTATTTTTCGTTTACGAAGATTCCGGGTATTCTTCAAAAATATTATCTACCTGTATTTAATATACGAATAATTGATTGCAATTTATCTACGTTAGGTATCGTTCGATTATAATTATAAAATGAGATTATTATGTTGTCCCTTATTGTTCATAATCATTGTACTTTTCATATCAGTACCATTTTAATCATCTAAATGCTAATGAATCTGCAAATTAAATATCGAGTTAATTTGAATCAACGCTTTGCATGATTCAAGTTTATTCGTATATGTTACGCACTAACAGCTTTATTCCTTTCGTTAATTGCGGAAACTGCGTGAAAACGACACATAACTGATACAAATTTGTCGAAACTGCATTATTACCTTATGAAATATCACGAAATTTACTTTCGGAACAAGTAACATGGTTACAGAGATATGCTTCCATCGCATACAGTTATTTAATTATTTCGGAAAGATTATGCCAAGAATAGCATTTGATATTATAAATTGAGATTAATGGGATTTAAATACATTCAGTATATTATAAACTCTTCATTCTACCATATAATAGCAGTTTGAGAGCATTGTGAGAGAATCAAGCCCAGGTTCAGTTTAATCAGATAATTGGTACTTTTGGCTCTCTATTGAACTTTCAATAAATTGGGAAACTAGCCATTGGGAGTTTGAATTTTCATGCGTTAACAAAGATTTGATTGGATGATTCCACGACTAACCGAAACTTGAATAGGATATTTGGAACGTTTGAAAACTTGGCCGAAAGTGAACGCCGACGTTAATAGCCCTTTTACTGCTGTTCGGCAATTGAAATTTACATTAATAATTTCGTCACTAGCAATTAAGCGACGTCAACATACAACTCGGCGTATTTTAGAAGTTACGACCTTGCGCTTTCGCGAATGATTTTATAAAAAAAGGGGTTGATGAAACATTGACAATAATCTCCGTGGAAAAAGAGGAATGTGTGTGCAGCGCGCGTACCGGGGCGTGACATTATCGCGCGTACACGGGTAAATTGAAAAGCCGGCCCCGTCCGCATATGAATCGGCCAGACAATCCTCCCCCTCTCTCTCTGTTTCCCAATAAAATATGCAAGCATTATTACCATCCGATTCTTTGCCGGGGAAAGCTCGGCGAGCGCTCCCGGTTATTACTTCATAATGCGCGCGGCTGTCGAGTCTGGCGTGGGTGGGGAGGAGACGCATTTAATTATCGCTCACGTACTGGCGCGTGCGCTGGACGCGGCGGATCGTGTCGCATCAGTCGTGCGCACGCGCGCTCGCGCATTCTTTGCGGTCTTTATTGAAAATGAATAATGCAGTCGCCTGTATAGATATGTGTGCCGCGTGTGTAGACGTATGTGCGCCTGGCTACAGCCCACTCGCGTGTCTCTGCTATTGGCATATTATGCAATTGGGATGCCCGCTTCGCTAATTACGATACAATATTGCTATAACGAAGCGCGCCCAGCTTTTCTCCCCCTGCCGCCGGCGCGGTTAAATGACGTTTGCCATTTTCACGCGTCGCTGTGTGTGCCCGGCATCGGGCATAGCGTTTAGCGGCGCAGCTGCTGCTTTCTTTTTATTGGCGAGTTTAGTTTAGTGGATGGCCGGAGAGAGGCAACTATGGGAGCCAGCCAGCCGTTCTAGTTTAGGGTCCTCCAGTCCTCCGTGTGCATTCTGCCTGCAAGCGCGCAAACGTGCGCATTTTTTTGCGCTTCGAGTCATTTGCTGCTCCGCTGCTATTGCGCCAGAATTCTTCCTCACTTTTACCGTAACCTGCGGGTTAATGCAAAAAGCCGAATTTTACCAAATTATTAATGCGGCCATTCGCCGATATGTGCTAAAAGCTTTCGTTCCTCAAAATAAATAACGCATATCTTATTTTCGTTTATTGATGTTTCAGGAAATACATTTTTCGCCTTGGTAAATAACGTGATGAAATGTAAATAAAACAATGTAAAACTTGAAATATTAACTACTAGTCGCAAAATTTTCTGGAATTCGAGCAAGCAAATACTGAGGAAATATGACGATGCTCTTTATTCGTTACTTTTCAGAGAAAAAAATTTGCATCTCGTCACTATGCGCTAAATCTCGCTTTCCCAGGGCAGACACTTTCCATAGTTCTGGGAAAGCTCGACGAAGTCGCGTATGCGAGCCCTTATAAATAATCGAACCGCTTAGGAGATAAGTTTCCTGTCCTCCTCACCTCCGCAGTGATAATTTCCGTTTGAGAAATGTGTCACGATCGTTCGTCCGATGTAAATTGCGGCTTTGTCGGTGGCGCCGAGGATAGAGCAAACGGGAGAGAGAGAAAGGGGAGGGAGGAGTGAGAAAGGAAGAGTCGTAGCATGAATTTTGATAAGAGGTCGCGAGAGAGAGAGAGAGAGAGAGCGACAGAGAGGAGACGAGAAATCAAATAAAAGTGAAAAAGAGCTTGGGACGCATGAAAGGCATTGATGAAGATAAAAGAATGCAAAATGAAGGAGCAAGAGTGATTCTCTCACTCGGTATGTATATATTTATATTTCGTCCTCGTCTTTCTGTCTGTAGCAGGCAGAACTGAGCTTGCAAAGTCAACGGGGCCGGGCATTGTGCTCGATTTTTATTGCGACACGAATAAATCGCGCACAAGACAGAAGCGGCTGGGATATTGAATTTCGATGGCGAGAGAGAAAACGAGAGCTCAAGTTTTTATTTGTTAATTAATTGGACAAAGAAGAATTATTCATCGCGATTTGCTCGAGCGTTCAAGAAGAACGCACCGATATATCTTCCATTTTTCAAACAAGCCTGTGTTGAAATTACTTTCAATTATTTTTGAAATATCATCACTGATCTGGAAGTTTATGTTGAGGCGCTACTAAAATATAGTATCGATATTATCACGCACACCCCTGTTATTGGAATATCTGAGTTATAAAATTTAATAACACCAATTGCAGCCCAACGCCCAAGACATTTCATTCCATAAGCAGATCTCGTGATCTATCTAAAATAGGAAAAACACGATCAGGGGTTAAGTTCCTTCGAATTGAAAAGAAATTTATTTTTATTATACAATTTTTTCCCCAGAGCCTTATCAGTTTCCTCGTCGACCCCAATCCCTAAAAATACACGTATATTCCGCGAGCTCGCCATTCCACATTCAGCGCACGGCGTTTTTATCAAATCACATTATATCTTTCGAGCGCGAGAATACTCTCGACTCCCCTCCCCCTCCGTCCGTCGTAAAGCACATTGACAATTTTTAAATTCTCGCGCCGTGGCCGTAAAAGTGTCCCGCGGCTGCTGCGGGAAATTTATCCGAAAAATTGCCGCTGCCAGCCGATAAAAAAATTGATCGACGCTTAAGGAGACGGCCACGTCATTTGCAAGTCGATGGACGTATGCGCGCGCTCGCGCAAAAAGGGAGCTGCTGCGGGGAACAAAAATCGAGCTCAAGTGAAATTCCTCCGGCGGTAACTTGACGACTGGACTTTTTTTCGAATTTCACCTCCAGCAGCTGAACGTGATCGACATAACTCACTCGTATTTTGTTTATCTCCTCTCTCTCTCCCTCTCTCTCTCCCTCTCCTCGCACTTTTCACGCCAGACTCTGCATTACATGCGGGCCGATGCTGGCATTCGATCATGCATGAAATATTTATCTCGAACTCTATTCGCGAGATATTTGCCAGCGCAAATACATCTACCGCCCGTACATGAACTACTAAATATTTCATCAAAGGAGAATACCAATTTTATTGAGTGCTGCTTGTCAAAACATTAAAAATTAATCAGGGAAAGTGAGTGGAAAGTTGCTAAAGAGAAGGCCGAAGTTTGCTAAAATAAGTAGAAAAGTCAATATTTCATCCGACAGCCACTTTTTCAATATACTTCCCACTTTACACACGACTAAAGTATTATTTAAACGTTAAAATTTCCACGTATTCTTCGTCCTCGCATCAGTTTCATTGGCTTCCCATTGATATCGCTGGCATGCACTTGTAGATTCTCTGAAAAAATGTTTTCATCAATCGTTGGCATAGAATCCAACTTTTAAGCGAAAACTAGTCACGTACAGTCGGATTTATTCGGCGTAGTAAACGAATATCCGAATGGGGTTTGTGTATTTGAATGTAAAAACTATTTTCTCCCCCCGTGCGCGTGCGTTATAATCGAGATAGCAGAGCGCGATCGGGGCGCATTGAAGCGCGTCGGGCGTAGATTCGCCGGGCGAAAAAAGTGCAAGGATTAAGGTGTGTGCGCGCACGTACATCGGCCTCGCCACACAGTATATACAGATAGATACGGGCTGTTGCGCGCATTTTTTTCGCCTGCAGGCCTTTTATTCCGCGCGTCGCGTCGATCGCGTATAAGCCCTCTCGCGAATTAAACGAGAGCGCGGCAGCGCCCCTTCGTCATATATACGTTAATTTGTCAGAGAATATAAATGCGCGAGCGCGGCGCTCTTTTTGTCTTGTTGCAGGCGCGCGTGCTAAAACGGATTTATATACCGTACGGTCGAAAAAATTGTTCCCCGAACCAACCACCGCACAGACAAGATTTTTCGACCGAATCCTTTTTTTCTTCTTTTTTTCAGGTTCAGAAGTGCTTTTCATACAGTTTCATAAATAAAATTCAAAAATTCGGCCACTTGCTCCGGCATTTTGCATACCGTGTCAAACGTAATTGCGAGGCCCTTGCCGCGGTAAAGGAATATTAATGTTTTGTCGCCGGACGTCAAAGAGATAAAGCGAGGGATAAAAGAACGCGGGGTGAAACGTCGATTAAAATGGGGCCCCCCGGTCGAAAAAAGGTCCATCAGTCAGCCGGTAATTCCCTCTTTGGCGCGTCAAGAAAGCTGCACTCTTGCAGGAAACTCGAAAAGCGATTTCTCAAGCACAAAAAATGCCGGCCGAGGGAGAGGAGTAAAGGGAGAACAAACTGCATTCAAGGCCATATTTTATCGCGTAATAGCATTTACGTCGTGTCCCGCGGAGCAAAAAGCCGCCCCCACCCCTCCTTCTCCCGACACAAAATACAGCGGTTTCCCTCTTCCTCTCACTCTGGCGCTCGCACACGCGGCTCTTCTTATAAAGACGCGCGCTTGCGAGCGTATATATATAGAGGCTCGAGTCATAAAGGTTCGAGAGCAAAACTAAGCCCGCGTGCGACTATACACACACACAGCGACGTCTGTATCTGCGGCGCGCAGCCTTATAGCACCGACGCTGCCGGCGTCTCGAGAGGTACGAGGGAGACGGAGCGTGCTGCGTTGAGGCCATCTCTCTTCCCCCTTTGCCCGCTCGTACGGATCGATAGATGTGTGTTGCTGTTTGCACGCAGCGCTTCGATTCTATAATTTCGATTTACCTTGATGTTTGACTTTCGAACCTCAGGGCGACAGGCGGCTTCTTGAAAGAACTACGTTTTCATTTCGATTCACTGTTTTTCTTTCCTTGGAACTCCTGTTTCACGGTAATTAAAAAACTCCTTTTACTTTTCAAATAATTCTCTGTCCCTTTACCGACATTGTAACATAAATAATATAATAAAAATGAGAATCAGAAATATTTCTTCAGGACATGGCACGTTTGACGTGAAATGTTCAATATACGTGTGCATGCGTGTGTGAGCCATAAGTGAATACAAGAAAAAAAAAACAAAGAGAAAAAGTAAAGCCACTGAGTTATTGCGCGGGTAATGGAAAAGAGCGGAAATGGTTTCGCCTCTGTCTTATTTTAGTTTTTATATTATGTTTTCCATGTCGAAGCTTTTTCGCGCGTGCTAATAACGGGAATGAAAAGGTATCGCGATGTCGTGACGTCGGAAAACTTGGGCTCGCAAAGGAAGCAATGTCGCTCGCTCGCAGCTGTGGAAAAGCGAAAAGTCGATACACCACCGATGGAAAAACGTGTTGGTGTAAATGATAGCGCCATATATATATATGACTCTCGCGTGGAACTCTATTTATAGATATCGAGGTAACAAATTTAAAAACCAGTGACATATTTTATTATACTGATATATGAATTATTGATTTTATGCCTAGATTTGTAACATTGAACGACACAATGAAAAAAAGTCTGTATTAAAAGAAACAGAAGGACGAGCTATCCGGCTGTAAAAAGATGAAAAAGAGAGAAAATAAAGTGTCGAAGAAAAGCCATTAGATAAGCAATCAAGACATTAAAGACGTCATGAGGGCTAAGCTTAAAAGTTAGCCTTGAGCTCTGACTGGAGAGCAAAGGCAGACACTCGAAAGGCGCGGTACGTGGGAAAATTCAGCAAGTCAAAGCTTAGCGGTGAGCACAGGGCTGCAATTATTCAAATGAAAAACAGCTCGCAGTGGTGGGGCTAAATCTTTTCTAAGTAGAGTAAATCGCAGTTGTTTTTAGCCCCTCTGCGCGCTCTTGGCAAAATATTCGCGTGCCATAACCTTCCCTCCTCCCCCTTTCCTCCTCTTGACTCTTAACGACCGTTATACACTCGCGAAATTAAGCGCGCAAATCAGAATAGATCGCTTCTTGGCTGTGCACACGTATACGCACACACGTACGCATCACCTGCAGCGCAGAGGATATATACGTAGAGAGAAGAGAGAAAGAGAGCTGGGGAAGAAGCATCCGGCCGTTCCTTAATTCAATTGGCGATGAATTATCTTAAACAATGGAGACGGAAGAGTTAGTTAAGTAACTGCAGTAATGGATTAACCCGGGGAGAGAGCAAGAGAGAGAACAGCTACTCCGGCCAGTGTCTATAACTATGTATATCAAGCTCCTCCTCGTCTTTCCGCGGCGTGGCTTCGAGAACCGGAGGGGGACTTGAGAGAGAGAGAGAGAGAGAGAGAGAGAGAGCTAGAGCCGAAGCGAATTTTCGAATTTAACGCGAGTGCCCACCCTGATGACTCTCCTTCTCCCTCTCTCTCCTTCTCTTCCGCACTCTCGCTCGTTTGCCGCCTCCTTCCGCTCGGTCTTACACTGAACTTGACTTAGCGGCTCTCCCGGCTCGCAAGAACAAGAAGTCCGATTATATACTCTACTCGAGAGATTCCTTTTTTCCCCCAGCTGCGCGCAGGCTACCGCGGGCTTGATCTAGCAGCTTGCTCTCCGGGATTACCCAAATGCTTATTGCATTCGGATCTATTTAACGAAAATCGAATTCGACTAATCAATCCCGCGTCGGTCTCGTTGCGAAAAACACTCGGGAAAATTAAATACTTTGTCAATTTTTCCAAGAAGGCTACTTATTTGATCGCGGTAAGCGATATATGTGAAATTCAGCGAAAATCTGCTGGACGGATTGGTTTTATTGCGCGCGGCAAAGTTTGCTCCGAAAAATTTGGCCAATAAAAACTCGAGCGGATGGCAAATAATCAAGGAATGGGAGGGCGAGTTTCCAGGACGTCCTTTTCTATATTCATATAAACTTTCTTTTACTGCAGTTTGTTTTCCGCAGAGCCAACTCCGCTTATATTCCTCTGCGGCCGCGCGCGCACGCAGTCATTTTACCCCGGGCCGTTATAAAATCCCGAAAGTGGCCCATAAAAATCAATGATTCATCCTCGTAAAGGGAATGAAGTACGGCCGGCGGAAAAAAAGACATATCCCTCTCCAAATTCCGCACATTTCCGCCCTCCCTGCTCGCCCTGCTCGCGAGCGCGGCCATCAAATCTCGGCCTCCTCCCGCTGTCGATTCTCCGTCTTGGCGCGTCGGTTAGAGATAAGGCCAGTGGGGGGAGAAGATCCGCATCAAAGGCTTCGTTAACCGATAGCCCCGGCCGAGGCTGTAAATAAAAGCTTTGGCGGGGCCGCGGACTAGGTTTAAAAGGAGCTCGTCCCACTCGCTCCTTCCTCTAATTTCAACTTAATTAAAAGCCGGGAGTCTCGAGTGTCTCTCGATCTCCCGCGCGCAACTCATTCAAACTCCGAGCAAGCAACTCGTTTCTAATGTATATACATGGGCGCAGCCCGAGCGGAACAGGCGAAACTTTGCCCGAGCAGCGCGCGGCCCCGACACTTTTCCCTTTTTCCTTTTTCTCTCTCCTCTACTCTCTTTTTCCCCCAGCCAGGAGCGATAAATAAATTTAGATGATGAGTTTGCCGATCCCTCTTCTTTTATTTTTTGCCGCCCCTAATTAATTGTTTTGCGCTAGTTTAACCGGAAATTTCAGCCACCCGAGCCTTTTTCTTCCACCTGCACTTACACTACAATTTTCATTAAAGCCGAGCTATCAGTTTTGACATTAGCATGGAACTGCTATCGAGCGACACCGCCGGGCTTAGACACGCGCGACAATAAGCTTCCGCGTAGATTTTATTTTGTCTCAAGGCAACAAGCAGGGCCTGATTGCAGATGCGCGGATAAATATAGGAAGTTTCGAGCGAGCTCAACTGCGCTTACGACTGCAGAGAGGTTGTAACGCAGTCGGGACGTTAGCGTAAAGCTGAACGAGCGCGGAGACGCTCATCCGAATCGAGGCCCCCTTAAAGTGCAGGCGAGGAAACGTCGTGGCGGCGGCAATTTTCATTACACAGCAGCCGAGTCCGCGCCGCGGTAAGTAGTCGAGCGTGCGAGAGGGAGGGAGGGACGAGCACCCCGGGGAAATGATGCGCGCTGCATAATGCACCGATGCATAAGCGATGCTCGTACATTGTCACGTGGGACGCGCAGCAGGGGATTCGGGGAGAGAGGCTGGCCCACACCGCGGCCGCACACGCGCGCCGTCCAGGGACTATAGGCTTGAATCGAAATTAATCTCTCTGTATACACACAGACACACATTTTATTAAAATAATAATAATTTGTCGGAAAGGTTTGATTATACGTAGAGGCTCCGGAGGTTTGTGGTCGGAGGGTTATAGGTGCGGCTAAGCTGCGATGCGATCGGCTGCGCGGCGGCGAGAGCGAGAAGAGGAAGAGAATGGATGATGGCGGGAGCAGCGCATTCTGGCCGGACAGGACGGACGGATGGATGGATGGATGGATTAATCGTTGTCTTCGTCCGGAGCGACGAGCACTGCTAGCTGCAGTATATATCTGGCCGTCGGCTATAGCGGCATCTCTCACGCAGCCAGCTCGTGTAAACCGGCCGGCATTGTCCTCCTCCCGAGCGAGTATCAGCGCGCCTGCTGCATCGACAGGATTTACTCTCCCCGCAGTTCTCCCTACACCTACGTGCCCCGGCCACCAACGATACCTGGATTTCTTTCTGCTCCGAGGAAAGGCTTTGTTCCATTTCCCTCTTGAGCTTTCGCCGAGAGAGGATATTTTCCCTCGCAGATGAATATTTCAATGATTCGCCACGGAGATGGTACACAAGGCCTCTCTCTCTCCCTCTCTCCCTCGGCTTCTTTTTCGCCGGGTGAAACGAGAGAGAACTTCCAGCTAAATAACTCAGCCGCTGGCTCTCATTCGCGCTGAATTATGAAGAGGCTTGGTCAATCTTACAAAGCCCCATGAATTTTCGACGAGTCGAGTCTCTGCGCGCGCTAATTTTTGCATGTATTTATAGAGATAGAAATTACGCGCGCCCCCAATCATATATATATACATTTCTCGTGTATTATTAAATGGGCTCGCGAACCTGCGAGAATATACAAACTAATAGGATTATTATTGGATGCGAGGCGCGCGAGTTCGAAAGCTGATTTAGAAAGTTCAACCGCTGCTGAATGCTCAGTCGCGAAATCTAATCCTCTCAAGCGGAGTTTTGCTTCGTTTATACATATATTTGACAAGCTAAAATTACTGCGAGCAAATGAGGGACACGAGAGTCGATCGATAACTCCCTGCGTGGAGACTGCTGTACGCGCCGATGAAAGCACATCATAGCTTTCTATTAGTTATGCAGACGACTTGGCTGTAGAGGATATATATTGAAAACGATTAACCGCAAACCGCAAAGAGCACTGCTTTCTTCGCAGATAGTTGCGATCCGGTATTTGCGAGGGCGCAAGGCAAGAAATGCGATTTTAAAAGCTCGGTAAAAAAGTCGTCATCTCTTTCTCCCCGCGTCTCCGCGGAAAAATATATCCGAGAGCGCGGGGAATGAAAAATGAAAAATTTTCGCCCGAGTCACCTATCCCCGCAGCGCGCGGCTGGCGGGGCAAAAAAATTGATGACCGATTCAGCTCTTTTTAAAGTATCCTGTCCCTTTAAAAGCGCACTGCCAGGGCGAAAACTGGCTCTGCAGCGGCAGCAGCGCCGCGGCAGCGCTGTGAATGCAGACGTCAAGAGTGTAATCGACTCTGTCGCGCTGCAGCGGCCCTTAGAAAAATAATTAATGAGAGAGCGCGGCCATTGTAGGACCATGAAGGAACGAGAGCGCGGGAGCGAAAGAGAGAGAGAGGGAGAGAGAGAGAGAGAGAGAGAAAAGTTGATGGATCGTGACGGGGTTATCGGAGCGCGCCTCGATGTCGCGTATGATGAAACATTTATAAAACAGAGGGAGCAGCCTGGCAGCGCCGCCCTGTCACGCGCGCGTCAGCAAGATGAGTCTGATGCCTGCCTGCGAGAGGAGGGGATGTCTTTGATAATGGGGGCCTGCGTACCTATCGCGCCCTTCAAAATAACAAATGTGGCGCGTTGCAGCGCGAGGGCCGATAAAGCCTTTGTGTTGCTGTTTTTCGGCCGCGCGACGATCAGACCAAAGAATGTCATGTTCGAGAGCTCGGCCCCCATTGTCTCTCTTTTTTTCGCCCGCTCATCTTGATCCCGGAAATTCATTTCGCGGCCATCGGCCGTTAAACTTTTACCCACGCTTTTCAAAGCCGGCTGGAGAGATAGCCTATCGCTCGAGGCCAAGTGGCTTAGGGCTCTTGGAAAACTCGCCTGCGGTTATCGATGCTACGCCGATGATATTAGTCATGAGATATTATGCGTGATTGATTCTTCTCGGTTGCTTTAAATTCTCGCACAGCACTTGCTGTGTCGATGATCATTCAATTTGCGGGCTTGAACATCTATGGCTTTAACAGGTTGATTTTCAAATCCAGATAATCGCCAATGACAAATAGATATAGTGGTAATAAAATTCGTATTTATTTTAGAAGCAGCTATTTTGTCAAAGTCAGCCAGAAAAGGATACTTTGGATCTCGTTGCATTATAACCCTACATATATTATCAGTCGTATTATTTTGATCAATACTGCGGATTTAAGTTAATGAGAATATAATTGGGATTAATTGAGGTTTTGATGAGGGTATAGTGCTGCTCAAACGAGATAAAATATTATATTCGTGAAAACAATATAAACGCAATATTAAGCGTAATGCTTCGTGATAAAAGCGTAGTAAATTATATATAGTATTAAAATTATAATTGTGTGTAATGAAATAATATGATCTGATAATAATCTACCTATCGTAAGCACGATATAAAATTACCAAACAATACACCATAAAAGTGTTTTTGAAACTATCTTTTTTCGACAAAGCCTGTATCTTTTTAGCCACTCGTACAAATCTTTTTAATCTTTTAGTAAGCTCCCCGTTCTATTGACATTGCTGACCTTTCGGGAAAATAAACTGCTTTTCTTGATAAAAACTTTAAGGGCATCTGAAGTTAGGCAAAAAAAAAACTTAATGGAATACAGCTAATGAAGATTTATTTCTTTCTAAGAAATTAGATGGCGCCAAATAACTTTTAGTTAATTAAAGAGCGAGCCTTTTTTAGCTGTATTTAATTTATCGATCGAAACTTTAAAGCGCGCAATAATATATAAACACAGTAAAATAATCTGTTGAAAGCATTGTATGCAAACAAGAATTGCCGATGGTAGAGGAAAAATAAATTAATGTACTTTTAATTTAAGATATTTTAATATATAAAAGAGCGAAATAACGCATTACGAGCTGTATTATTAATATTAATAATATAAGTATTAAATTATAAAGTTAATTTTATTATGGATCATATTTGTTCGAACCACACATAGTACCTACGACAACAAACACAAGGAATATTTTACGTTGAGGAAAATAAGCTCACGCGCATGTAATCCGGCAGCAAAAGCAACAATTTACTGGCCACCTTTAGAGTGCATCTACGCGGAAGTCATTTACGAAGCCGCGAAAGATAAAAACACACGGCTGGCAGAGCGCTCGGTGCAAACAATCTTATCCGAGAGACGATTCGAGTCTATTGTTATTTATAACCCACGAGAGGTGGAAGAGAAAAGTATTATGAGGAAGACAAAGTGGAGCCTCTATACACGTTCTCTCTGTCCCCTGCTGTCCTCCTCTCTCTCTCTCTCTTCTCTCTCTCTCTCTCTCTCTCTCTCTCTCTCTCTCTCTCTCTCTCTCTCTCTCTCTCTCTACGGGGATGTTGCGTATCGCGTCTCCCGAATCCCCGGGAGCTTGTAGGATCGGGCGGGCGCGCAACTAACGCACTTGCTTCGCCGCTGCCATACTAGCTCCCGGGCTATAAGTGTGCAGGGCCGTAATCCAGAATCGATTTTCGCCGCTCCTACTGATGTCGAATGCAGCTTACTCCTGTTGGCCTACATTTTCGGAAAGACGTGCTGGGAGGGTTCGGGAGATTGCTCGAGGGTGGGCCACTCTCCAATTTGCCCGAAACTCCATTTTATTTTCGCTTCGGAGATTCTTTAGTCCGACCCTCGCACCCCCAACTCCAACTGCCGATTTTCATTTGCATAGCGCTCCCCTATACGTGAGACTTCTTACTCTTTCGCTCTCTGCTTGTTTGTCAAATTCTTGTTGTTAGAACGAGAAGCATAAAGTCAGAGAGAAATATGTAATCTGTTTATGCTACAGCTAACTCTTCCGAGACTCGCTTTAATTTCCTTAATTAACAGAGAAACAATATCTGTAGATGAAAGGTTTATTACACCTGACCTACTCTACTTAAGTTTACGAACAGAAATTTGTTTTCCACGTTATTCAATCAACTTATATACAATCTCATTTATTAAAATTTTTCTTTTTATTTTGAAAAGGAAAAAAATCCGTATGGTCTCAAAATTATAGTATGGTTTTTAATCCTTGTTGCAGTAATATACCCTTATTTATGAATAATTTTAAGAAAATTTGAAAGATTTTATGAAAACAGCTCTGTATAACATGTTTGCCCCATTTAATAAGATCTAGGTGTAATGATCGGAAAAATCACAGGCGAAGAGGAAACATGAAAATTAATAAAACGTCAAAGCTAAGTAAGCGTATTTTGGCAATTTCGCGCGCGTACGCGGCGCATTCTCGGCGCGTAAAGCCACAGATTTGCAATAGCGTTCGCTCCCCCCTGTTACCCGCCTGCAAGCGCGCGAAAAGTTTCCCTGGCAGTAGGTAGTCCTTCGCAGCGCGCCACCGCCGCCGCCATTCCCAAACTCAATTTCGAGCGCCACGGGGAATCCTGCGTGCGCGCATTTACATAAAATGTTCCTGATTCCCGGCGCGCCTCGGATTTTTTTCCCATATACGCGCCCCGCGCGGAGGGGCCGAACCGATGGGAACGAGGACGGATTAGAATATTGCGAGCCGAGCTTGAGCATTAAGCTATCGGCGCGGCCGCACTCCATTTCGATTTTCATTCGATCAAGTGATTCTGACGGGAAATAATGGAGAGCTCACGCGATTTCATTACGATATGAAAATGACTTTTTGAATTTCATCACCCTCTGCGGTATATACACAACGGGGAGAGCGAAATTTTTTTCTCAAATCAATTAAAGTACTTGTCAAACGCGAGAATATCATTCTGGAGGGTGTACAAAAATCAACATGTGCGTTTCGAAAGTGTTATTTGCATTCTATATACTCATTAGACTTGCAAAGTAGACTGATTTGAAAATCATAAACCGTCAATCACGCAGCTGTGGCAAAGCAATAAAACCATCATTTTTTGCTTCCGCGCGCTAACACGGCTCAACATTTGCCTTTAAACCTACCGCCGTCGTATATACAATATTTCACGTAGAAAAGTTGGCATTTCACGATGAAAATAAAAAATAAATCATCGTATGAAAAAGAGGAAGAAGAAGAAGGGGTCAGGCATAGGGAGGGGAGTATCTCTCCGGGATCGACCTTCTGCGGAAGCACAAAAGAAAGCTGAAAAAAACGAGCCAACTCGTTGTATTTCCAATAAAAGATCAAAAACCGAAAGCAGCGTGCGGCACGAAGAGAAGGGATAGGGGACGAAGAGTTTGCCGATATATACGCCACAGAGAGTGATTTATAAGCTTTAAAATTTCAATCTCCCTGCCTCGGAGGCCTTGCTCCTCTCCCATCGACAAATCGTTGCCGATAGGAAAAATCATTCGACGATACGGCTCTGTGCGCCGAGGCAAAAAAGTCGTGCTCCCTGCCCCCCCGATATAAGATAGTCCGCCCTCTCGCCATGTTTTGATTAATCATCCGGCGACTTAAGCGACGTGCCTCCGCCTTCGCCGTCGCCGTCGCCGGGGCAAAAAACAAGAAAGGCAATAACTGCCGCGCGGCGTCGAGAGATGCAGAAAAAGCAGACGACGGGCCGCGCGCGCAGTGTGGAAGGACGGCCGGACAGCTAGATGGATAGATAGCTTCAATGAAAGCTGCAGCAGAGGCGGATTAAGAATTTCCGGGGCCCGGGAATTAAATTAAGAAGAGGCCCAACAATAGTTGGCCAACTCTTTGTGATGATTAATTTATTCGCACAAAATATAGAAGGAAATTATTATTAACATCTGTATTTAAACATCTCCAGCACTACATACATGTTAGGAAAGGTTGGAGCGACTTTATAAGACATAACTTTTATTTCTTTCTTCACTCGGAAATGACATTTATGCTGTTTTCAAAGGCCAATTATCTTACGCTTTTAACAATTTTTGTGCAACTATTCAAGGTTCCGAGAGAGTGGAACACCTCGAATACCCGGTGTAGATACTCGTCTGCTCAGATTCGCTTCTCTGGGCTAAACTGGTATATATATATTTATATTCTATTAAAAATTTATTCAATTACCTGTCTGCGCATATAGATCCTCGTATACTATTTGGATCTCGCCATTCTGACCTATTCTTAGTGTGAAATTTTTAATAATATTATTGAAAATTTAATTGCCTCACATGCTTCGCCCATTTGGATTTTAGGAATTTTTCTTTAATAGAGCAGATATAATTATATGTGGATTATATATTTTTTAAAGCAGATACTTCTCTGTGTTCTGGTGAAAATAAAATTTATGGTTTGCATCAAGGCCCCCAAACACACAGGACCTGTCCTTGTTATTATTAGCTTTAAGGCTAAAATAAAATGGCAAATTAAAGTAAAAGAAGCTAGGAAAAGAAATGTAAATGAAAATAATAAATTCGCCGAGTGTTGTCCGGAGCGAAGCAAAATTAGGATGAAGCTGCGGGAGTTGGTTATTACGAGGGTGGAAAAGCCGGCGCGTGATGGCAAAAGCATGGCATGCTGTGAACAGCCGGTACTGAAAAGCGAGTGTGTCCTAGACAATCGTCCGGCTGAAAAAGTAAAACAAAGAGAGCAAGAGAGTCCGAGTAGGAGAAACATGACCGGGCTCTAATACGCTTGAGCTTCTTTTTTTCGGCGCGCGCGACGCGCACGTATGCATACTTCATGAGCAGCAGCGTGTATATAGTGACCCTGACGATCGTCGCGTGTCCCTTTTCCACTTGTTTTCCGGCTTTCTTCCCTTCCGGCGCCGGCGTTCGTTAGACTAAGTGCAAAGTGTCGCGCGATGCGACAACTGGCCTCATTAATTATTGGCCAGCCGGAGAGACTCGAGTGGGCCGCTATAGCGCCACGCCTACGCTACCTTAAATTCTCTTAAGCGACGGCACTTTTCGGATTAGCCCTCACTTACTCTACAATATTTATCAACTATTTATGCTAATTACACTTGCCCGCGGGCGTAAAAAATCTGCGGTCCTTTCATTTGCAACTTTTCGTTAAATTTTCAGCGTCCGATTAAAATTTCAAAGAAAAACAAACAAAATTGCGCTTGAATTCATCGCAGAAAATCGATCACATTTAATTTGCCACAAACCGTCGTGGTAACTCAGGCTTGCAAATATTAAAATCAATTTTTTAAATCATTCAAATGCACACTTCGGGCATTGGAATAATCGTAAATTAAACTCATTGGACCAATTCACAATTCCCATTTGAAATGTGAATTAAAGTTTAATTCATGAAAAAACTTTGCTTTGTTGAATTGTGATTTTAGCAATTCATAATGAAGCGCAAGCCTGGCCCATACACATGTGGAAAGCGTATAAATAAACTATATGGGTAGGCGTAATAATTTTCACACTTTACCTGTCTCTCTCTCTGTCTTTCTAGCCGACTTGTCTCTCTAATTCATAGTTCTCGGCCTACTTTATTCACTCTCGGCGGTGACGTTCAATTCGGGCCGTCCCTCCCTCTCCTTTGCCGGCAGGTATATGGTTTCCTTGAAATTCGGCTGCGCTATCGGCTTGTTGTCTCGCAACAACGCTGGGCGTACACGTATTAATCTCCGCCGAGACTAATTAATTATTGACTTATCGCACGACGACTATCCGTCCCTGCGGGAAGCCCGGCAGGGGAGAGAGAAACACTGTATATACGTACAGAGAGAGAGAGAGCGAGTATGTGCGCGCCACCGGAATTCATTGTTCGCGCGCGCGCGGTGCCGCCTGCCCGTTGTATATAGGCCACAGAGCGGGAGACAGAGTTTCCTTCTCGCCTGCAGCCGCCTCTTCATTTCGCTTAACTATGCGATAATTAATCAAACTTTCCTTGTTCAACCGATACTTGTCCATCGGTTCAAGCTGCGATGTACCTTTAGATTGCTCCAAATTCCACTTACGAATTAATTTCGATAAAAAAACTTGATTATCGTTTACGACTAGCGGTATCTGAAAAAATTCAAGCCGATATACGTAAAGATAAGCGGCGGCGCCGTAGAAAGCTGGCGCACCGGCCCCGTTTACGATCAGTAATTTCACGGCTGAAACTTGACTGCAGGAGGGCTGCGCAGCGCAAAAGTGGCCGCGTAACAAAGTCGGAGCGCAGTGAGCATGCAGTAAAAGAGTTCGGAAAAGCGAAGCTTTGGAGAGGAAAATGTTATTTGCATAATATCCGCGCGCACGCATATAATGTCGTGCCCAAAGGACGTGCAAACAGGAAGGTAAACTCTAATGTAGCGTGCGCGCACACACACATGTATATCGGGCCTCAAAGCCGCGAGTGTATAACAGCCATATAGACGCACGCGGCTGAATCTCACAAAAGCCGGCCGCGGCCGAGCACTTCTTGTAATCTGCGTACGCGGAGCTTAAAAGCTTCAAAGAGAGAGACTGCACCGCCACTTCATGCATACCTTAATAACGCGCGTATCTCGTATATAACTAAAACTCTTCCACGGCGTGCAAAGAAAAGCACTCGTCGCATATTCTTTTTGCGCCTGCTGGCCCCCGCGGCTGCGCGAGCCTCGTTTTATATTTAGAGACGCCGCTCGGACGGCTCTAGAATTATGGAGGCATGCGGGCCGGGCTTTTAGTGGCGCGAAAGTCAAGTCGCGCGTGTTTGTTTGGCGCAGCCTGACGATAATCACGGAGGAGGAGCTGCTACTGCGCGTTCTTGGCTCTTCGTTAGTTCGGATTTTCACTGAGTTTACTACTCTCGTCGTTATTTTTCACTTTCATTTCCGTTGATTTTGCACGGCCAATTCACTCGCGAGCGGTCAAATGAATTTTTCAAAAATTTCCCTTATAGCAGTCATGAAAATGTCGGTATTCTACGTATCCCGCTGCGCCGAGTTTCGTCGAGGACTTTCCATCTCCCTCCCGAATCCGGCCGGAGAAAGTTTGCTTATGAATAAACGTTCGCGCTTCCCTCGAAAATCGTCCCGTCATACATGGCGCAAGTTCGACTATACAGCGCGCCCAAGTATAATCCTCGCTGCAGTCAGCAGTTTGAGAGTCATGCGCGCGCCACTCGAGAGGGGCAGAAAAAAAGCGAGCGCGCAAGAGGGCATATACGCGGCAAAAAAGAGGAAAGAATGCGGCTCGATGCGTTTTTTGCGAGCTCTCGCCTCCTCGTTCGCGTCAGCCGCGTATATACATCCGCTCGACTTGTCGCCATGGTAATTGCACCTTTTTCCAATATGCATGCAAGCATCGCATCTGCATGTTTTCACGAGACTTTTTCTCCTCTTCACGTCTCTTTCCACTGATGAGCCGAACACATCACATATATCCTACATCGAGCTTTGTGTGTCAATGTGGAAGGTCAAGCATTTCAATCGCAGCATTTTTTCGACTGCTGATGTATTGTTCTTAGATGACGGTATTAGAGTTTTATTACTTACGTGGTTGCTGTAATCGCGATTAGTAAACATTTGGCGAAAGAAGCTTACCTGCAACAAAAGACAAGAAGTAAATTAGATAGAAATTCTAGGAAAAACGTTTTATAAAATAATAAAGATATCAGCGAGTTTATTAAAATGACAGATGATTGATCTCAAGGTTGCTTCGTTGAATAAGTTTAAAACACAGGGAGCAGCACATGTGCTTGTAAAATAGTAAATTTCCGGCATCGAGAAATAGCCTTTTGAAGTTTTTAGCATGACGCTCGGCGTTTCGGTCCGTCAGAATCGGGAAAGAAAGTGCGAGCGTCTATACTTTATCTGCCGTTGAGACGTATACTATCGATGCAATATTCACCTCGACCTTCCATCGCTCTACGCCCGCACGTCGGCTCTCTTTTATTCAGGGTGGATGCCAACTTGTCTTGGCTCTCTCTCTCTCTTCCTTTCTTAGCGCCCGCCCGAGCTATCTCTGCATTTTTCGTTACTTTTTTGTCCCCCCTGCCGCTCCCGCGCGCTCCGGCCCCCTTATCGTTTCCACCTCGATATTTCCCATTTTTTATCTGCTCCCGCTGTCTTGGGATTTCCGTTGATTTTTCCCGTATCCAGGATGCTTTTGATGGCCAAGCAAGAAAGAGAAGAGCGAGCGCTGCGGTATGTGTGTCTTTGATTTTCCAAAGAAGAGGAAAAAAAAAATGTAATAAATGCTCCTTCTCTCTCCGGCAGTTCCATTTTCTGCGTCCCCGATTCGTTCTCGCCCTTGCCATTTATGTTTTTTTCCAATTTATGTTGTAGCATATCTTTTTTCTACAAAATACATTACTGCGTGGCAATATGAAATTCGTAATGATAAAAATGATTTTCTTGAGGCTTAATCTTTTGGCTATATGCCGTAAGAAATGTAAAAAGTTGGGCTGAGAAAGTCGACTATGAGCTGCAGCTCGGAGAAAAGGTGCGAGAAAGGACGTCGAGGATGGAGGCGGCGGGAATCGGGCTCGCCACTTCCTCTCGATTTCCTCCTTTCATTTTCCCTTCATCTCCATCTTCGTCGTGGCTCTCCCTCCCCGCGGGTTAATCTCCTCCGCAGCCAGTGTCTCCGTAGACCGATTGAAAGTTCAGCGCGTTCGGTCTCCCCCCTCCGGTCCGCTTTACCAGCCGAAGACAGAGACGGAAACAGAGACACTGGCGCGCTCCCGGAAAACCGCATCAATCGTCCTTGCGATTGCGATGCGCGACCCCGCACCACCTATCAGTGTATATAGGTATATACGATGGCTGTACGAGCATATATATAGAGTGTGCGCGCGCAGCCTTGTTTAGGAGAGCAGAGAGGGTCCGAAAGGGGGCGAGGCGCGCTCCAATGCACTGCCAGCAGTGCGGGCAAGAAAAATGCTGTCGGAGAATTCGCTCGCGCGGAAGAAAATCGAAGGTACATTGTTTTGCAAACTGGGGGGAAGAAAAGAGAAAGAGAGAGAGAGAGAGCTTTTAAAGCTGCTCGATTGATTGATGGCACTCTCGAGAATTGTTTAAACTTTTGCGTCTTTTATTAGACGACGCCGGGAGATGGATTCGTCCCTGTGTGTGTTTGGGACACGCGTGGGGTAAAAAGTAAATAGCGCAGAGCTTGCAAAGCCGAAATACATAATAATTCCCCCAAGAAAATTGCTCAAAGGGAGAAAAGAGTCGAGCTGAAAGCGTTAAATGCTCGCGGGCATTATCAACTTGCCGCGGCGGTGCGCACAGGTGAGGTGAGTATAATATAAGCTAAGGGTGGCATTCTTGCCGAATCACTTTCAGCTCGGCGTTCGCTCTCTCTCTCTCTCTCTCTCTCGAGGGGTAAGCCTCTACCCCGGGCACGTTTATACCCTTCGTCTTTCGTGACGCGAGTGCGGTATATATACACCTGGGCCGAAACAATGGGCTTTCTTCGCCCCCTCACCCTTTACCTACTCCCCCCTTCTTCGCGGCTAGAGAGAACTTTTTACGGCTTTCCGTTCAATGTCTTTTACGGCTTTTCTAAGGAACTGCAAGCGGGTTAGTCGGAGGCGAACGTCCGCCAAAGAGAAGTAGCAGGGGGAGAGTGGAAGGGAGAAAAAACGCTTTGCTCATTCGATTGCGCCAAGTGTTTGCGGCTGAAAGGTTCGCCGGCGATTGTGTTGGACGATTCCGCAACGTCCGCTTTTAATCGCGCGAAAATTAACATTGCCCCCAACCCCCTCTTATCCGCGCGCAGCTAGTTTACGCGGCTTTCTTCCGCGGTGAATTGCCAACTTAACCCCGGCCCCTCGTGCGTTTTAATTCGCTCTCGCGGCGCTCATTTACGCGCAATTAAACTTTTCATTGTGAGCGCGGAAAATTTTATTATAATTACGCGACTCTCTCGCGTTTAAATTCGTTATTATCCAACGTCGAATGTACAGACAGCCGCAAACGCGAGTTATTTGGGCAACGTTCCATTCCACAAAGACTCGGTGAGTTTCGTGGGAAAGGACTGATGGCGCAGCTTTGTCATGAGAGCGCAAACAGCGCCGCAAAAATGCTCCCTCTCGTCGCGAATCGAGAAATTTCTTCTCTTAGCCCCGAACACGGAAACGTATACACCGAGCCATCTGTCTGTTGTGTGCTCGAAATTGTCTGCTCTCTTGCTCGGGCTCGTCTGTAACTGTGCAGAGAGCCGCGCGCAGCGATAGCTCGAAAGAGTGAGAGGAAGAAGGGCACATCATCCATCTTTGAAGGCACGATCCTCGCTCGGTTTCATTCGTCTGCAGCTCGCGAGCGCGCGATCTGATGAGCTCCCGTCGTTCGCGCGCGCGCGCGGCAACGCCTCCGCACCGAAGAAGAGGAAGAGAGAGGAGCGAAATAGCACTCGCACCTGAAATTGTGATTGAGCGAGAGCGCGGGAGTATAGCGACAGCTCCGGTAGCAGCAGCAAAGTCGATTTGGACTGCAGCAGCCACTCGGCTGAAATCGCTCTCGGAATTTCTTGGGGAACGAACTTAATTACTCCGCTTTCCGCGAGAGCGCGCTAACGTCTGCCAGAGACGAGCTTCGAAATCTCGGCCGCGTGACATACGTGTCGCAGGATGAACTATATATGAGCGAATCTTTCGCTCCAAGTTTCATGGAGGAGGATTCGCGCGAGCAGCGGTTTGCATATTACCAATCCTATAAGACTCTCGCCCGATTGCTTTAATCTCCCAAGTGTTATTTGACTTGCGAGGAATTAGCTTGTTATATAACGGGCTATTAGTCTACTCCACGAATTCGTTACGACGGGGAAAGCGGCGCACTCAAGTTTTTACCTGCTACTTCATAGGCGCAGACGCACGGAGAGCTGATGTTTGTTTAATCGAACCTCATTTCCTTCATGCCAGTTATATATGCTTCCAATTGTTGTTTAACAATGCTTAATAATACCCAGTATAGTCTGAGCGGTATTTATATAATATACATCACGTAAAGGCGCAAGAGTAGATGGCGAGTAGTTTATTGACTTTATCTTATAAGAAAGCGAGAGCGCGTCAAATCAGCACAAAGGAATGCAAAAGGTGCCGGGGCCGACGTCATTAGGATGCTCAGCCAAGAAGGAAGCGACAATAAGTTCCATATGTACAGAGTGTCGCGCGCGAGAGCTGATTTGAATGTGACACGACGCGATTTATGCGCGCGGCTGTCGATTGCACTTTCACGGCGCAGCGAGCTCGACTTTGTCGCGCGTCACGCGCGCCGTCAACAAGTGAGCATTATCAAGGGCCTTTTTCCCCTTCGTTAGCCATGGGAGATGCCATGCCACCTAGCTATTCTGCATGAGCGCCGATGTGGCTCGAGTCTTGGGCGAAAATTCCGCTCTCGCGTCAGCGCGCTCTGTACCGATCTATATAGCGAGAGGAAAAATATTGACAAACTTTTTTTTTTTTTTGGGGGGGGGGGGGATCGATCGACAGAAATTATTAACGTGGCCCGATTGTTTTCGCAAGCTCGGCTGCACGAGGCTGCGCTCCGATAAATGTTTACCGCGCGCTTAAAATTGACTGCGAGATTTATCTTGCGCGTTATATTCGATCTCGCTGCAGATTGAATTGTATATTGCCAACGTACGCGTCGCGTTCTAAACGAGATCGAGCAGCGCAGAAGATAAATCCTGCGTAGTCAATTTTAAGCACATCGCAAACGCGCATGGAGGCTTACCAAATTTATGATTTATGAGTCAACATTGCTCAATATACATACCTCGATCGCCGATCCTGTTGTGCTTTATACAGCGAAGGTGAAAGTAGGGCTCTCTTCACTGTAGTATCATAATACTAAATTGAAAAATTGAATAAATTATTAGATAGTCGTGGAAAAAGTTTTCTTGCCGAACGGTGCAGCTCGACCGAGGACAAATAAACAAGAAGCACGATGATGGTCGCAGTAGTTGTTTTGAAAACTTTATGCATCGAGCGTAAAAGCTCGCGCCCCGCGGCGTCGAGATCGAACTCGACCGGACTGCGGGGGAATTAAAAGACAGAATCCTTCGCGGAAAAGACTTTACGACTCGGGTATGAGTCGCTGCCCCGCGCGAATCAGGAAAACTGGGCGACTACGCTGCGAAAAACAATTAAAAGCCAGCGACGGGCCAGCTCGTAAAAAAGAAGAGATACAGTGTGAGCGAGGGAAACAAATAATCGGCGCTCGCTTTCGTATATACGAGCGAGCGGCGAATCTCTTGGTCAGTTAATTATGTCAACAGCGCGGGGGAAGAGAGGGAAAATCGCCCCGGAAGACTACTCGTCTGTATATGGGTATATGTGCGGCTATAGGGGCGGGGATTAATCGCCATCGTAACCTCAGCCGCACGCTCCGATTCCGGGGCGGCCGACGCTCCCTCTCTCTCCCTCTCTCTCTCTCTCTCTCGCTCGCTTGTTTGGCGAGTTATCAAGATCCGTGCCGTGTGTTCTCCATATCGGAATTACGCTGGACGGATAGATAGGCAGATAGGAGAGAGAGAGATAGAGAGAGAGACCGGGACTAATTTATGAAAACGCATTTAACCTCTTTTCAGGAGCGAGCTCCGTCTGTGCTCCTCTGCTCGCAGCCTAGATCGAATAACAATTAGGTTTTATTGCGGCTCGAGTTTAGTGAAATTTTCATTGATTCGCTCTGAGCTATAGAGTGAGTGCATAGTCTCGAGAGGGATAAACTTTCTTCACCGACTGATAACATCAGTATATCCTATATTAATTCTATTGAGAGCGCGCAAATTGCAGAAAATCAATATATTTTGTAAAATATTATATTACTTTTATAAATATGACACGCTAAAGGTTTGAAAATATGTCGAATAAATGATTTTCAGTTTCTCTCTGGAATATCCCCGTATAGAGCAATAAAAGTGTAAATTGCCGATTCTAAGCAGACAGAAAGTCCAATTTGATAGAGCTCGGTCGATCCAGCGGAATGCAATGAGAAGCTTAAAGACAGGTGAAAAAAGTCCCCGTGGCGACAATAAAATCTTCCAGCGGTGCACTCTCGCCGCTACACCCTGTATATTCCCCTCGACACTGCGCTCGCGACATCAGAATCCAGCGCACGTCCGCCATTACATCCGTCCTCAAAAAGGCCCGAAAAGGCACTGTGCGCAGCTATAATACACGTAGACACACTCACACACACACACCGAAACTCGCTATATCGATTACAATGCTCGCGAAAGCAAACACACACAGCCCGCAGCGAGCTCGACTCTCTTCCCGTCGACAAGATAGAGATAGAGGGAGAGCGTGGGAGGAGAGGCAAAAAGTCCAGGGACTCGCTATTTGGCTCGCTCGCTCGGTACACACACACACACACACACTATATATCCGGCCGGCGCGATAAATTCGCCGTCGGTTAAACGGCCCTCGTGTCCTTGAGTTTTATTCGCCTGGATTAACGGTGCTGCCTCGTTAACGGCTCGCGCGTATTGAATTATATAAGCGAGTCTTTTCTGTCCGAGGCAGAGGGCCGGCCCTTCAAATGTCCTCTAATTAGAAATTCGAATTATATATATCTCTAGGTGATTAAATTTAAACTATATTCTACACATACCTCCATACGACGACGATGTGCACGTGGAGGCTGAAGGTGACGTGACATAAGACGCCTCGAAAATTCCCTAACGACATTAGCCCTGATACACATCCGCTGTAAAAATCTCTGCGTTGCACCTGCACTGGCGCTGCGTCGCGTGCGTGCGAGCGCTAACAAGACATAATCCGAATTCTCTCAAGGACCCGAAACTCGCGCAGGGTCTCGGGTATATAACCTCGTTAAACTCGCGTTAATTCGATTTGCCGTGGGGCGCGCAAGGAGAGATTAATGCCGGCGCCCCGGTAACACAAGACCGCGCCGCCTGCATCCAGCGCGTGAGAAAGAGACGCGAGAAAGCAGGGAGAGAGATAAGAAGTGGAAGAAAAAAATCACAGCAAGCGAAAGGGGCGTCGAAGCGCGTCTCGCCACCGCCGACTTCTTCGTATCTCGGGCTCCTTTGATTTTCCAGGTCGCTTCACGTACGTAGGTATATGTATCTCTCAGTTCGACTATATGTAAAGGGGAGCTATAGCTGCAGCGGCGCTTAAGGCGAGTGAAAAACACGGACGGAGATGCAAAATGTTTTCCGGCAGTCGGTGCGCGATATATATACACACAGTTCGCGCCCGAGAGAACAGCCGAGTAGAGCTCGACGCGCAGAGATGAGATAGGCTTCTCCCTCATAAATATATAGCTCTATGTGTGTGTATATATATTCCACGCATCCGTCTGTATTTATTTTTCCTGAGCTTGCGCCCGCACGAGAGAGAGCTAAGATCGAAATCAGCGGCTTTCATCGCGTCGATGAGGAAAAGTTGGCTCAGTGGCAAAGAGTCCGAGTTCGGGCTTTTTCATATGCATTAAAGTGCAACTACTACATTAGCGCCTCAGATGTTTATCCCATACGATTCGTACGTATTATATATAGTGCGTGAAAAAGCACGCGCTAATTGAGATTTTTAAAATGACGCGATAATATCGTTCGTTAGATTTTTTCCTGTCTAATATGACACACTTGTCCATTTAAATGCATTTCAGGCGAGTGCAATATTTCACGCGGTTCGCTAATGGTTTCTTGTATACCTGTATGCATATACACCTACGCTGCGATGCTTTCAGCATCTCCCGCCGCATTAACAAATGTCAAATCTAATTTTCTTCTCCCACCCTCTCCCCTGACTTGGCTGTAATGGTCTCAAACAGCCACGCGCTCACACGCATGCACGTATGAAGGCGCGCGGGTAGGGAAATTCCTATAAACTCGCGACGTCGCGCTGCGGGGGGCTTTCACTTGATTCTCAGTGGCGCGCGCAGACGCATACACACACACACAAAGCTCAAATTATCTTGGATATTGTTCACGAGTCGGCCCGAGTTCGATAACTGTGTATACATCTTAATTAAGCCGCTTGACCCAATTTCCCCTGTATTTCTCGCGGCCTCTACGCTCGAGAAATTTGAAGCTATCTTGAGCAAGTCAGTAATTCTTCTGTCTGTAAATTGATATCCAATTTCGCTGCGAGATCACGATAAGTCCGGCGCCCGGTTTTTCTTGTTTATTATAAATATGTAAAATGAAATGAACTCTAACAAGGAGAGTGTCTGATCTCCGGGAAACGGATTTTAGTGGACATTGGAGAGTCGATTTCTGGTACCTCAAAATGAAGCCCGGTGTTCACATTTCCGTCCAATGGGCCCTTTTCTTTAAGATATGGGCAATTTAGTCTCAAATATCGTCTATTTCGTTAAACAATGATGTCTCTTATATTGAGTGTCACATTGTAAATATTTAAGGTACGAAAACGAGAAAGAAAAATTATAAAAGTGGACAGTAAAAGCTAAAATATAAGCCCTGATTTATTAAAAAATATTGATTTTTCAGGAAGTTACAAGCAATCAAAGATGCCCGCTAAAATCCGTTTCCCGGTGGTCAGACACTCTCCTTGTAAATTTAAAAAAAGAAATGAAAACTAGAAAAAAGAGCTTTAATTCCTTTTTTTATTGATAATTAAAAAATGTTGATTCCTTTAAAAGTTATAAGGGTTTAAAGTTGAACGTTGAAAAGGCATAAAAATGCACAAATCGTAGGAATCGGCAGTGCCGACTCTTTAATGTCTTTTCAACGTTCAACTTCAAACCCTTATATAACTTTTAAAGGAATCAACATTTTTTTAATTTCAAAAAAAGGAATTAAAGCTCTGGGCTAAATGGCTGAGGTTTGAAGGAGGGGAGTTTTTTTGCCGTTTTCTTAAAAAGTAAGAAGTTTTTCTAGGAAAAGTATTCCATTGTGTGCTTGAAAAAAAATTTTCAAAACCATATTTCGTCTTTTTTCGCAGGTTTCATGAGATTTTCACGTATACAGATAGAAACTGATGGCCTGGACAAGCATGCAAGATTGTGGATTTGTGGGATAGATCTCTACGTTAGAGCAGTCGTTCTAAAATCCAACACTGTCGGGCTGTACGACCAGGACAACAACCTAAGACTGACAGATAGAAAATGAGCTTCTGTCTAGAGGGGAAGGTAAATTCGCTAATACGAGTGCATCAAGATATTGACCTAGTTTCAATTTTAGCCAGATTTATAGGAGTTACAATAAAGGGAGCAAGACTTGGAAAATATAATAGAAAATAATAAACGTGGCCGAGATAAAGTAGTAAAGAGCGACAATGACGTCGACGCAGAAAGCTTGTTGAAATTAGTCTAAAGTTTCGTGCGCGACAACTAGCCGAAGGAAGCCGGCGAGTGGCCTGCACAATCCACTATACCTTCCTCTCGAGTCCCTTGGGGTCTTCTCTACTCTTCCCTCCCATCTCGACGAGCCACTGGTTTTACGAGTGCATGATGAGATCGCGCTCCACACCTCCTCCTCCTCTTCGTCAAAGGCTTTCCTCGATTTTCCACTAGGCACGTGCACGTATATAAACATTTTACAATGGGGAAGAATACAAGTATATAGTAAAAAGAGGCCACGTAGAGACGGGCTGAAAGAGAGCAGAGGCCCCCTGAAAGGGAAACGAAGGTGAAATTAAGGGGCGAGCTCCTGGCGGAAGTAAGTGAGAAGAGCGCAAAAAATTCTCGACTTGCGCTTTTTTTAGTTAAAAGGCGCGCGCGCATGTGTGCCTCGCCTGAATGCGCGAGGAACTCCGGGAGTAGTGCAGCTAAAGAGTGTACGAAATTTTTTTGACAAGACGCCAGCTGTAATTACAAGTTTCTTTGACTGGGAAAGTCGTGCGCGCGCTTTGAAGTGCGTAATTCAGTCTAAAAGAGAAAGAGAGCCGTGCGCGCGCGCCCGCGTTTTCGCTGTCATCTCTTATTTACGCCGCAAAATGACGTTTACGCGAAAATATAAAGTGCTCGCGTCTCGCTATAAAATTGCGTTTAAAGACCAAATTCAGTCAGGATGCAGTTAACACAATTATACTGCGCGAACGCTTCGGGCGTGTTCTTTTTAAAAGAATTACCAATCGCTTGTGTGCTACTGAATTTTTATTAAAAAAGAAATTATATCTTTTATTATAGTACAATAAATAAATAAAAATTTTCAATTTTTTTAAATACACAAATATAAACTGTTTTTTAAAATAGTAACAAAAACATAGAAATCATCTTAATATTATGCTATCAGACTGACATTAACTAAATTAAAATACTAAAACGGTATTAAAAAATTGTGGCTTCTTACAGCAGGTTGAACTGTTACTATACGACTCATGAGTTCATAAGCTTTAGATAGTAAAACTTTCTGTGCATCTTCACTATTTTCAAATTTAATAAAAGCATAGTTAGCATTTTGAGCTTTATAAATGGACGATATTTTTCCAAATCTAAAAAAAGAATTCATTTATCCAGAAATACAGGATATAACTTATAAAGTAATACTTACCGACAAAATGACCTCAATAATACAGGAATGGTGATTAAATTACTTAAATTTCCGATCCAAATAGTTTTATTATTTGTTTCATCTCGATTATTAAGTATCATTTTCTCATTTGTAGTAGAAGCACAATGACTATAATAACTTGGAAATTAAAATCATAATTTAAAATAAGAAAAAGTTTTATAGAAATGATTAAAAAAACATACGGCGCAACTGTAGATTCAGAAAGGGAATTCTGTGTTTCATTATCATTAGTAGATACCCGGCTTACAGTCTGTGCTTTGTGGAATTTTTTTGCAGGTTGAACTTTTACTATAAGACTCATGAGATCATAAGCTTCAGATTCTAAAACTTTCTGTGCATCTTCACTGTGTTCAAATATAATAAAAGCATAGGTAGCATTTTGATCTTTATAAATGGATGATATTTTTCCAAATCTAAAAAAAGAATTCATTTAACCAGAAATACAGGATATAAGTTATAAAGTAATACTTACTGACAAAATGTTCTCAATAATACAGGAATTGTAATTAAATTACTTAAATTTCCGATCCAAATAGTTTTATTATTTGTTTCATCTGGATTATTAAGTGTTGTTCTCCCATTTATAGTAGAAGTTGGATGACTATACAAATTTGGGCGTTAAAATCATTAAAATCATAATTTAAAATAAGAAAAAGTTTTATAAAAATGATAAAAAAACATACGGTGCAATTGTAGATTCAGATACAGTATTCTGTGTTTGATTATCGCTAGTAGATATCTGGTTTACACTCTGTACTTTGGTTAATTTTTCGTCTTCATCGGAAAAATAGATGATATCATCATAACTTCTATTAATGATTTCTATATCAGTTTCATTTTCAGCACTATTAAGTGAAAACTGATTTTCTTTTAATTGATTTATGGCTTCCTGAAAAAATTTTTTTTTTTTAAGTGCTATAAAAAACAGTTTCAGAGAACTCCAATATTTTTTAATAAATTATTACAAGTGTATTTTTTTTTTACCAATGTAGATAAATTTTTTTCTATTGCAAGAAGAGCATCTTTTTCCCGAAATCCTTTACTAACGA
This sequence comes from Torymus auratus, assembly GCA_900474315.1. Lineage (NCBI taxonomy): Eukaryota > Metazoa > Arthropoda > Insecta > Hymenoptera > Torymidae > Torymus > Torymus auratus. Next base: position 36,707 of record UXGD01000956.1, read on the forward strand.
TGTGAGAAACTTTAACTCTCATTAGTTCTTTTTTTGCATCATGATTTTCTAAATTCATATTAGCAGCTTCTTCTAAATATTTTTCAGCTTTCTCGTATTCCTACAGATAAGTTTAATATTTACAATTTTGAAATTATTTGTATCTTAATTAATATATAGATATATAATGTTACTCCTACCTCTAATGCTAATAAAGCCTGTCCAGCACGCAAGTTTGCAAGATATGAATGTTCACTTTTTTCAGTATGATTAACAGTTCTAATAACATGCTCAGCATCTGCTAGTGCTCTAAAATTATTTTAAAGATTTTTCATGTATTTTTTATATAGAATAGCATATAAAAAGTAATACGTACAATTCATAAGAACCCATTCCCAAGTAGCAATAACAGCGGTTTAAGTAATGGCGAAGGTCATTTCTATTATACAAGATTGCCTTTTGAAAGTATTCTGAAGCATTTTGTAAATCATTTTTCAACATCAATTGAAGACCTTTTTCCGCATTTTTGCGGCTCTGTTGATCAAAAAGAACTGTGTATCGATGTTGTTTTTCCTAGAATTGGTATACAATATTAAAGTCCGAATTTTATTCTAATTATTTGAAACAGAGAACTGCAATTGTTTACACTGAAACAACTTACCATCTAGTAATAAACTTATACACTTCTATCTTTTGCAAGAATACGGAAATCAAATCCAAGTGCCTACAGAAAAAAATGCGCGCGCACGAGATATTCCACTGGCATGATTCGAGATGATCCAACCTAACCTTACCTTTAATCATAACGCGGCAATTTTACTTACTCTAACCTTTCAATTTCCACGAGCCATTCGAGTGATTTCGAAAACGTAAACAATCGTGCGAGGTTCGTATACTTATGTCAGTTGAGAATGCGAATATATTATTTGGTTTATTTGCAATAAAATAAAGTACAATTATTTTTCCTTTCAATAAATAATTGCTATATTCAAATTAAGCACACAAACGAAGAACAATAATAATTTTATGTTAGAACTTTCTATATGAAGTCAGTTTTTAACCTAACTGGTAAGAGGTAATACATTCCTAATATTTTGTAGATCCTATATTATATTAATTTTGATTAAACATCTATTTAATTATTGTGATACACACTTTCTATCCACTTATATAATTATTATATATATATATATTTTTTTTTTATAAAGTTTAGCAATGGAGAAAATGATTGTAGAAAGTGACATTATAGAACAAACTGACATACCTATCACAGAAGAAAGTTTAATGAGTCTCGAGAAATTAGATAGAGCATCACCTGATTTGTGGCCAGAAGAAAGCATATCAAAATTTGTTGCACAAAACTTGCCAAGGATGGACGTACCAGTTTTGTCGAAAACTTTAACAGGAGATGATACGACTCAGCTGTATCAACTTGGAAATTTGTCAGTGAACGAACTTGTATTGGAAGTAAAGAAACTTCACGACACAGCATATAAGTTGGGATTAGAAGAAGCAAAAGAGATGACGAGAGGAAAGTATTTGAATATTTTTAACCAAAAATAAATGAATGTAATAGTGAAATAAATTATTATTTGTAACAAAGTATTGAAATTAGAGTGTTTTCATTATAAATAATGATGATTTTAACGATTTTCTTTTTTAAATTGAATTAAGTACAATTGTAAATTGTTAGTTTTAAAACTGTATCTATAAGTATATATAGTTTTAAATATATGTTAAAAAATGATCACGATTAAAGAATTGACTTTAATAGAAACATATTTAGTAAAAATTACAAATAGCTTTGGTGGAATTGCTATAATATTTTATAAATAGTACAGGACTAAAAAAATTACCAGATGGCAAAACTTACTAGAAATGAGAAAAATTTACTCTTCCTTTTGTAAAATGTCCTATTTTAGTAATCTTGGGTTTTCGGTTAGTTTTTTCACAACAATTATAGGGGGTTGATCATCAGGATTAAGAAAAATGATATGTATTAAGTAATCTTATTTTGTGTTTAAATATTCTCTTATGTTTATAAAACATACTGGAAATTTCGAATTTTTTTTTTTTTTTAGAGCAGTTTTAAATTAAAAAAAAATTACTATTTATAACGAAATTATTAAATAAAAAAATTTTTCTTACATCAGTGTTAATTTATTGATAAAATATATTAATTCTCTCTCAAAATAAATGGTATTTTTATCATAAGTTATTACGCTTTGAGAATCAAAAGTTAAAAAAAAATTGTAGAATATTTGTCAAGAGTTAACGACAGTATAATATAGGGGTAAATGTATAAATTTAGTAAGAAAGGAAACAAAATAGCAGGGGAATTCGTAAGCCCAACGCGTATATGTACACCCGTAGCGATTTTTCCTACAACGGATTTTACATGTCTTGGAATAAGTCTCCGCGGGCACACGCACACGTTTGCGCGTGCGCGCGCGCACAGCCGGGAAATCCGTGTGCTTTATACGTCGTCGTCGTGTCTCTCTGCACCTCGCGGTTTTCTCTCCCCCGAAGAGAGAAAGAGAGAGAGAGAGAGAGAGAGTTTCGCGACGACACTCTTAACGCTTCGGCAGTCGTGGCTGCAGCTGCCGAGAATTTTCTTCTGCCTGGCTGTCTTATTTCTCGCGAGTACGTGTGGCCGGGCAACCAGTAGGAGCTTCCTATACGGTTCTTCCCCTTTTTCATGCTTATTTATACAGCGAGACACTATTTTTTTTCTCCCCCACGCGCGTGAAAAATTGAAGAGATTACGCGGGTATAACGTGCTGCAAAGTTTGGGACACAGTAGCATTTTTTACGCTTCGACTGCCTTACAACAGTTCCTTTCAAATGCTTCGCCCCAAGTTTACCGCTCGTAATATTTGCAATATTTATAAGAATTTATCATCATTTTATTTGATATTTCCAAGGTGATATAATAGTAAAACTATATGGCTAGTGAAGTTTGAAAAAATAATTCTTATCAACTCATTAATATCCAGGTTTGATTATTGCTTATGTGTCTTTGATTAGCTTTTCATTACTATTGAAAAAAGCATTGTCTTTGAATTTCTTATAATTCAAATTAAAGGAGGTTTGTGAAAATCCAATGTTGAAGTAATTATAAAGGTCAGTAGAAAGGAGATTTTAATTAAAAATCCCATACTGACATTCCATATTTTATATATACTGGTTTTATCAAATTTAATTGGTTCGTATCTCTAAATAGCTACAATTATAAAATTAAAAAATTTGTTGATATATGAATGAACTTTTAATCTTGCTATATTTTGATTTCAATTGTGCCTAATAACAGTGTGCTGTCATTGAAGAAAAAAAAATTATATTACAATGTAGCGAAAAATGCTCATTACCGGCTTATATTCGTTTTGTTGAGTGGTTTTCCTCTTTATTCTCTCTACCTTCTTTTCTCCACATGTATACGGTTTTTACCGAGGACCTTTCTTACAGCTTTTTTTATCAGTAGCAATGCTTTCTGGTTAGGCCAAGTAAGGTACAATGTTTCCTCGCATCCTGCAACTTTTCATTTTGTATGTGCCGGTCATTTTGCAGCAGTCTTTACCTCTCCTAATTTCTCATCTGTAAAATTTTACCTCTTTTTTGTGCTGTCTCATCCGTGCTTCTACTTTATTTTCGATGCAAGAAACTTTAAAGCACTTGGAGAAATGTTTAAGAATTAAAATAGTAACTTCTTTCACGCTTAACGATCCACAGCTGTCTTTGTCACGTTAAAATACAACAATGGGTGATACGATAGGTGCATGGATTTGCTTCAACCAGGAACATTCAATGGTCTGCGTCGGCATGGAAATATTGCAGAGTTTAAAATATGCATTCACTACTATTAAACAAAACTGAACTATTTAGTTTTTCCCCCTTTCCTTACTCGCATGCAAGCAGACAAGCGAAGCTATACACTTACCCAACCTGCGCGTAGAGAGATAGTCGGGCCGTGCTTGCGTCTGAGTGTGTGTGTGTGTGTGCGGGGGAAAGCTCGTCGGGACGAGAGAGCGAGCCAAATATTACATTCCTAAAGCTCCGGCAGTCGGCTATCCAGCCTGATCCGCCCTTCCCGCGTCGCTCCTCCCCCCGCCCTGGCCTCTCTCTCGCTCTCGCTCTAGAGCGCACGAGCTCTGCCTTTTCATTCTGTACATCGCTACGCGTGAAGGAGAAAGAGGGAGAGAGGAGAGAAGCTGAGGGAGAGAATGACGGCGAATGTCTCTGCGGTAATTGACGCCATTCGGAGAAATTTCATTTGGACTTTGGGCTTTGAGAGCCGACTGGAGTGAGGTTAGGTTATAACGCCGGGGTTTAGTTGTGTTTCCGCGGTTGATTAGAAGTTGTACTCTCCCTCTCTCCCCCACCGCGGGGGCGGGCGCGACTAAAACACGCGCGCGCTTTGTCAATCGTATAGCTGCCGCGAGATGAAATTCTCGCGCACATCAGGACATTTTGCGGCCTCGTAGTATATTGTATAACGAGCATTTTATTAGGAACTCTCGCATTATATACGGCGACTTCGCCGCTGTTGCGTGTGTGTACACGCCGAAGGAAGATGATGACGGGGTACGAAGACGGGAATGGCCCGTCGTAAGATCCTCTCAGATTGCTTAAAGGCTCCGTTATATCTTTATGTCGTTGTCGGCGTTCTCTCCCATCCTCGTAATGGGCGAATTGGTTACGGCTCTCCGGATGGCGAACTAAGTCCATGTATAAGTATAGTTTCGCAAACCCTGCCTCGTGCAGCTCGTACGTATTCTGAAATCTGGCGAATTTAGCTCGATAACTTATTAGTTATTCTGAACTCATAGGGACTGAGAAGTTTTGCGCGCACCGCCGAGTCCGAAAATACATAGAGAAATAGAAAAAAGGGGCGCGTGTGCACGGGATATATAATATCCATACGGGAGACAGGCGATACGTGTATGCGCGGGCAAGAGCGAGCGATTTATCTTGGGAACGTTGGCTTAAGCTCGCGACTATGTGCTAGGTATAGCTTCTATGTATATAGTTCGAGCCGCTTGCCGGCCGTGCGCTTGTGTGATTTTATCTTTATGTTCTCCACGAGGAGCAGTATTGGAAGCCGAAGGCTGCAGCACTGGCACACCAGCCGCTATTGAATTTTAATAAGGTGGTAAGGAAAGTCAATGAAGTGAGTTTAAAGCCGAAAGTTAAAGTGACTGTAGCTATTTCCGGCCGCTTGAACTTACCTGCGGCCTGGCCCGACTCCTAAGAAGGTGCTAACTATTTTTTCATTGCTCCGCCTTTCATCTCGCTTCCCCCGTCGATGCAGCAGTCCCAAACTTGTCCCTAACTCTTACTTTTAGTTTTTACGCTGACCGCCTAACTTGCTTAAAACTTGTTTTTTTCGGCCTCGTTGATTTGGTCTTAAAGGGTTTCAAAAATAAAAGCCCTACATGCGAAACTATTTTTGTTTTTCATTAGAGAACTAATAATAAATTATTATTTGATCTAAAAACAATTTCTTATTACTAATAAAAATATAAATATGGTAAATTTGAGTGTCTCAGATTATTTACTTGTAGTTTTTCAAATTTTCAATATAGACATTGTATTAGTATTTTAGAAAACGTATACTTTTACTGAATTTTTCGCGCATGTTAATTCTTTTATCGACAAATAATCAAACACCTATTAAGTAAAATTCAGAGTAGTTTCATAGCTAATGGTCTCCATACTGCGCCATCTTCATATCTTCATACCTTCTTATCTTCATATCATCATATATTAATAGTTATACGATATTGTAAAG
>UXGD01000957.1:0-42461 GCA_900474315.1 Torymus auratus
GGGTGACATTGTTCACCGAAACGTCAAACATACACACTAAGTAAGGAGTTATTTTCTTTCCATACCTACTGCCTCGGGAAGATCGACAGATTCCTTCACCAATACATTAATTATAAAATATGGAAAAAGTCCATCCGATACACTGCAAAAAAACTAAAAAAATATTTAAAATACAACATAATTATTTATTAAAAACTATTACAATATTTATGTAATATTCATTTTGTACATGAAAACGTTTACTAATTTTTGTAACAGACAGTTTGATCAGATTAAAAATAAAATGGTCAAATAATAGAAAAGGTAAGCATAAATTTAAAATTCAAAACATACACACCTAACAGACGAATTTAATGAAGCCATATATAGAGCCTCCATCCCACCGGTAGCACGCATCCCCACACGGTAGCCCTCGAATTTAATAAAATCGATTAGATTAATTGACCGGATCTTTCCTTCTCCCTGCATCCCACATCCCATCCCGTATCCCATCCCATCCCTCGTTACTCGAGCACCGCCGTTCCGAATGTTAATCAGGCTAATGATTCCTCTAATGGCGATTCCCCTTCCCTTCTCTCAGCAGGAGCAGTCGGCAGCCCGCGCGTCATCTGCATATACTCGTGTAGTATACCGGGAAATCAAGCTTGCTCTCGGTCTCTCTGGTGGCAACGTTTTGACAGCCGGATTATAGAGTTTCGAAGGGAGAGTGAAAGGGAGTCAAGTTTTTCGGTAATCCAGGGTGCACAAGGTACATAATCCAATTTGCAAAGACCGTGGAGGTTGTTTTAGTTGCGGTGGGTGACCGCCCGGCACGGGGTAACAATAATAGACACGGGTGCGCCAGGTATACCCTTTTTCTCGGGAGAGAATCTTTTTATCTTCGGTGTATGGTATTATATTGGCTTTGAAAATATTTTCGAGACGATTGTTGTTGATTTGTCGGTCCGCGGAGTGGACAAATATACAAAGTTGTTTTGGTGTAACGGCAATTGAAAACACTTACGGTCAGAGCGATAAGTTGGAACTATATTGAGTGGATTTTCCTCGTTTAAGAGGCACAAAAAATTATCTGCTCGTAAAAGCCGTTTAGTAGATAGATACGTTCTTACAGTCTGGTAGGGAAGCTATTAAACTTTCTTAAATTAGTGTCACTCAATTTCTTAATTTCGTGTTTTTCTTTGGTTTTTTAAGAATGTTGCAAGAAATTACAAAAATCTCTATAAATCTAGATAATTTTTTAATTTATCGTTGGTACTACAGCGTGAAAATTAATTTTCAAGATGTTATTATTATATAAACTCGTGTAAAGATTATCGTGTACACCGAGGTGTATATACTAAAACTAAAAAAATACTTTTATTTATTAAGAGAAACACGCAAGTAAAAATTATACAAGGATATTTTATTTGATTCCATAAACACTCTAAAAAAATCCTGAAAAATAAAAAATTCACTACCCGCAAAAATTGACATCAAACACTCATTCACCGTATAATTTATCGAAACACACATATACACTTCCATTAATTCACGTTACACCCTACAATTGACTTTCTTCATTATACCCACTTGAAATAAACAGCTCAGCGCTCGTTCCTCGAAGCCAACATCTCAATCGTCCCTCTCTCTCTCTCAGTAACAGCATAATTGAATAAAAGAAACCCCGTCGCAGCAGTCAATATATCAGCCGTCCGAGAGCGACTCGTTTATTAATTAGCGCGCTCGTTTTATTCCTATATACTACACGCGCGTGCGCGCAGCTTTATTGTCTCGAAATGGGGCAGATGTCCGCGCGAGCGCGTGCTCCTCGATTACAGTAATTACTTTGCAACACAGAAGTTCGCGTGAAAGCTCGCATTAAAGCAGTATAGCAGCAACAGCAAGGCGGCAGGCAGCAGTCTTCGTGTGATAAGGCGGCGTTGATTACGGAGGGGGAGAGTGTGTGCGTGCAGCGATAGATAGGCTGCCGCGCGCGCTATATACACCCGTTCAATAGTCGCGCGAGCGGCCAGATTTTACGTCTTGTTTCGAAACAAAATATTAACATGACCCGGTAATTAGAATGTTGGGTAGAGAGTATGTTCGAGTTATCTGTTTTATCGACGGAGAGAGAGAGAGAGAGTCGGATTTTATTTCGTTATCGCCGCGCGGTTGTGCTTGTTTTTGGACCTACTCGGCAAACTTTGTATTATGCTAATCTCTCGGTCTCTCGTGATATAAGCGCTTTAATTTTTTTCTTCTCGCTGCTGGAAAAACCGACATTCCATAAGACTGAAGCGAGTGGTTTGAAAATAAAATATAAAGTATTGACCGCATTTTTGTTATCCACTTTTATGAGACTCGAAAAGATTACTCCTATATCGGAGTGGTAATATTTTAAGATGTATAATTAGGTGATGATTGCAGGACAAAGTATGTAGAAGAGTCGCGGTATGAAATAACAACTGATAGGTTATGTGCAAAAAGCGTGAAATCGATCGTTATTTCAATAATGAAAATTCATGGAAGTGAAATTCTTCGAAAGTTGTTCATCGCTCTTAAAACAACATAAACCAAAGTATAAAAACCGTGCAATAATTTAGAACGTAATCATTATCATCCAAAACCTCAGAATTTGCGCACCAGTCTCATTAACTTAATGTATAAACTCTTATATCTGCATTCAAAAGGCATAACTTTATTCCGAAATATGATCTTTATCAGTATTCATATAAATGAAATTATTCGATTACGAAAAAGCAGAGCAGTATAGCAGCAGCATCTCTCTTATGGCAACCGCAGCCGTTCCAACATCAACCGGCGCGTAAAAGGATAAATCACATTAATTAAACCGCGCCGCCTTATGACTCTAACGACCAATAAACAATGCAACAATAGAGCAACAATGCACAGCGATGCTATCACGCGGCTAATTTGATTCACAAATACCGAAAGAGCGAAAAAGTCAGCGACGCTCTCTCTCTCTCTGCAAATACGTTTCGCAACGCGCGATCGCCGCAAGATTTGGACTATGGCACCGACAATTAATTGAAAACAAGATATTGCGCGCGTGCGAATCTATATAGGAGACGGGCGATAATATAATACACACGCACTCAAGTGCATTCAATCTCTTTCGGCGAACGATGCATATATAATTAATTCCCGCGTGCATAGTAGCACAGCAGACAAATCTCGCTGTTGGCAATTAGAATTCCGGCGCGATTCGCTGTTGTGTTTATTCGGAATTATATATAAAACTGCGTATAACGTCTAATTAGAGCCTCGCGATTTTCCCCGCTTGTATATCATATACGTACGAATAGGGCATTATTGTTGCTTTTAATTGCTCGGCGCTCATTTTAATGTTAATTGGATTAATGGCGGGAAAAAGTCGCGCAGCTGACGGGCGCTTCGAATTTTTTTCCACCCATAGCCGCCCCCTGTTAAATCATATACGCGTGTGTATATAGTCTGGTAACGACTTTTGTTCCGAGAATTCGCTGAGCGGGCGGTAGGAGGGGCGCAAAAAATTCATTAAATCCAATTAATTTTTTTGCAGACGCGTTCGCCGCTCTCGTTACTCTGTATAACTCGCACTGCGCTCGGAGTTATTGTTAAAAAGCTCGTAATGGGCGATGGATGGAAGAAACGCGATGCTCAAGGCTTGATTAATTGCTAGACAAATTTCGCGGAAAAACGCGTAAATTTCACAGCGTGGTATCGTACATACCATGCGCTGGAATTTTAATAATAAAATAATATGTACGATCGATATAATTATTGTAAGTGTGTGTGTGTGGGTATATATAGATAATTAATATAATAGAAAATGAATTTTCTTGGAAATTGTTTGGCGTAAACGCGCGGGCAATCGCGCTTTATTAATTAGAGGATGAATGAAAGGGAAAATCAGCGCGATTGAAAGAAAGCCCATAGAAGCTACGCGATAGTGTGTATAGCTTCATTTCAAAAGCGCGCACGTCAAAGCTATCGGCCGATGAATGAGTTATTTTCCAATATTTATCTACAAAGCACTAAAATGGAAACGTATATAGAGAGAGAGCGAAAGGCAATATACCAACGTTCGGTCTTCATTCAATATTGATTCGATATATTGTTTCGCCATGACACACGTCGAATAAAATAATATTGTGTAGAAATAGCGAGGATCTTAACGCAATTATATAGCGTGTCCTGCTCTTCTAATAACTCTTGTAGTTAAATATTTTTTATTAATGTTTCATGAAATATCTTATTTTTGAATAATTAAAGTCAGTAACCAGACATTATTGCTCTAGCATTGTTACAATACTATGTTATTATTGTTTTAGTATTGTTACAATACTATTGCAACGTCAAAGTAATATTAGTCCACCAAAAATGTACACAACTTATTGCTCGCGCCAAACTACAACATTGCATCAATATCAAGCGACTGTGGCGTTAGGTGTTATAATATGGTCAACGCCTCCGTAATCACTCTCGGCACTTTTACGCTCATCTAATTATGCGCTCGCGGGAAAAAGCCGCGAGCGTAACACAGCGCACTTCCGGCAAGAAGAAAGAGAAGAAGAAGACGCGCAAAGATGCACACACACACACACATTGGCCATAATTAATGCAGTCAGTTGTTTTCCGTCTGAGCAGCTGTTAATTGGCAGTGACTAATTACCGGCCGGGGCTTATCAACCGCGACTTATCGCTTTTTTCGTGCCCCGAGCATTAACGTCATACACACACACACGACGCTCTCGCGGCCTTATTCCTCTCCTTACTTCGAGCATATTTATTGAATCGCGCCTATATACTCTCGTGCCGATGAACATTGCGGCAAAACAGCGCGCGGCGCGGCGGGTATATCGTACGATTGCTATTTCGAAGACGAGAGCGACGGATTGTTAAAAATAGTCGGTTGGGAACGGGGAAGAGTCTTCGGGTAAACACACAGTGCTAATAACAAGCATCAGCGAGCGTGATATTGCTAATCTAAAAATGATTAGGATTTATTTTTGCTTACAATGTATATGGCTGTCGAGCGATTAGCGCATGTGTATAATACCGGTATACGAGTGTCGAGAGAGTAAGAGGTTCGCGAAGAAAAAAAAATTATTGAATGATTCGTCGGGTTCTAGTCAAAACATATTATCTGCTCTCGTGGAAAGTGATTTTTACACGCTGGGGGCAGATATGGGTGGTGAAAAATTCGAAATCGCCGTTTCATGCTGTACTTACATGTTTGCGTTTCTTTCTGACACTCTAATGACGAATTGCTGGCGCGATTGTGCGGTAAAAAATGTCGTTTTACAAATGAGTGTGTAATTTTCAATTGATTAAGAATTTTTCCCTCTTGCGAAAGTCATGCGTACAATAAAATTTCCTTTTATAGTGGAAAACTTTGCTTGTAGAGGACAGGATAATAGAACAGGCATTTTATTTAAAAACTTTGGAATCAGTTACTCGTAATACGAAAAGAAAAAAAATGTGCTTCAAGAGAACTTTACATCCAGTCAAACTGTAAGAAGTAAAAAAGAAATTAAACCATGTATCAATTAGTTTACACACTCACCGCGCCCGAAAAACCTCAAAATCTTAATTAAACTTATCGGCGCGGACCGCTACACCAGCGCATCTCCGATCTTCCCCAAAACCTCCGCTCAAACCCACAGTGGGCAAAAAGTCTACCGCCGTTGCTCCCCTAACCAAAAAACCGAACAATCTACCTTCCTACCTACCTACCTATACCTTCACACACACATACACCCGCAGTTTCACGCTAATTAGCCGTGGCAGAACCGATCGGAATAACAAGTTCCGGAACGGGGGAAAGCTGAGCGCACAGGGGCGTAGCCCCCCTCCGAAACGAGAAGAGAGCGAGAGAGAGAAGAAAAAAAATGAGAAACAAAGGCGAAAGGGAGTATTCGCGCCACGCCCCGGCGACGAAATTCGAGAGCGCGTTGGCGCCGCGGCGCTGCTGCAGCGCCTAATTACAGGGATGATTGATCTTCGCCCGCTCGCGCTGATGGTGAAAAATTTGACCGGCCGCATGAGCTCCGTTTTAACGGTTTTTCGAGAGCGCTTTTCCATGATTCTGAAGGCCGAGGGAAAAATTTTCATCTGCGCTTGGATAATTGACCGAGAGCATTTGTCTTTCGAATATAATAGGGGGGCCACCGAGATGAGAGGGCTTGGCTATGGGAAATATCGCCGTGTTGAAAGTTTGTGAATGTTAAGTGGCATGATTATGGTGTAGGGCTTTTTGGGTTGCTCGGTGTGGTTCTGAGGATAAATTGGGAAGTATCGGAGGGTATAATTGGAACGAATCTATGCTTAATATCGTTCGAATAGACAGTTTTTATCGAATCGATCAAAGTATGCGAACGTTGAAACGATATTATTACAACGTTAATGTGACGTTATTAGAATATTAAGATAACGTTAATTGATATGGTCAACTTATAATCTTAAAAAACCGAAGCTCGATCTAATTAAAAGTTATTAATTGCAAGTGATTTGAGCCGATTTACAAAATCGTCAGTCACTTTTACGTAAATATGAAAAATATAATTAGATAGAGGCACACACATAGCAAACGCGGTGGTCCGGTCTACATGTGAGATCGTAAAAACCACCGAGCGAGTATATAGTTAGTTACATGACTATCTAGAAATTGGATTTGAGCGATTAGACGCGCAACTTGCGTAATTTGTCTGTAACTAATTGAGTCACTCTTCGCTCGTTATACACATATATATACGCACGCGAGAGAGATTAAAAATCATCGGCGATTACGTAACTCACTTGAACGAGGTCCGACGGCTGTATAGCGCTGCGGTGCCGGTATCTCTCTCTCTCTCTGGTTCAATATACGGCGAGAAACAGACATCATATTGAATTTTTTTTCTTCTTCTTTTTTTTCTTAATAAGCCTGATTTCTCTGTTATATGTGTGTATTAGGTTAATTTGTGAGACGAGGGGACCACCAGCCATCGGACTCTCGTAACTTACGACTTATTTGTTGTGAAGCGCTGACTCATTGAGGCTAACGGTTATTAGTCTCCGCAGTATATGCGTCGGAGATTATGTATTTTGTCTTGGAATTGTGAATCGAGAGAAACGTTTATATTCAGCCCGCTTAAAAATCAGTCCGATTGTAAGGGTAAAATTAGTTTTCATTGTAAGTTAAGTGGGGCACTGCTTGATTCTGTAGTACTGTTGCTTGTATAGTATACGTAAATTATTATTATTTCCAATAAAATTTGCTTCATATCTAATAATAGTTTATCGCTGTAGGTATTATCGTAATGTTTTTCCACTCAACGTCACTTTAGTATTACTGTCATATTGTTAAAGTATTGCCACAATACTTTTTTAATACTAATCGATGCAATAACGTTATTCTAGCGCTTCTACGATATTTTTCTCAACATTGTTGACACCCAACAATCATTAATTCCTTCTCATCGCAATAATCATACCAACTTAACACCACCTAGCAACAGAACGTATTTTTAGTAATACACATCACGCGTACAACTAAAATTAATGAAGAGAAATGCGGGAGAGCATATATATACCACGCGGCCTTTATAAATAGCCGTGTATTCAATCGGAAATCAATGTATTGCTACTTCCAGATGATCCCCCTCCGGTAATCGAGTCCCTCTCTCTCTCTCCACCACCACCGCCCCGATCAAATATAATGCGCGCGCTAATGCGCGCTTGGTCAGCCTTGCATGAAGCGCTGATTGAAAGTAATAGTACCTCCACCGCTCTACCGCCTGCAGCCGTTGCTGCTATTTAAAAGTTATTGAAACGTCGAGGAGCGTCAGAGAGCTACGGCAAGCGCGCGCGCGCACTTACTTAATTAGGTAAAAGTCGATGAATGGATATATCCTGATGCGAAATGTGCCGCCACCGCGCCGGCGTGGAGAGTGTGCGCGGACGTTATCGATTCCGCTGTGGCAGCAGCGCGTTGCCTTGGTAATGCGCGCGGCGTGCGCTCGCGAGCTCTGTGTGCGCAGCGCAGATTTAACGCGCGCTGACTGCATTATAAACTCCTCGATTTTCAAGTTTTTCATTGTTGCGCGAGAGCGACTCTCCCGTGATGTAGTTTATATGGGGGAAGTTGTTGTTTCGTAGGGGAAATGAGAAGTTTACGTTATTTTTGTTATGTTCGCGTGTGGTAATGGAAGATATTTGGTTTTAATGCGGATGTCGTATAGAAATGTTCTGGTTATTGTTTCGTAGAATAATCGCAAAAGGCGTAAGACGTATACGCTTGAATGTTTAATCGGAATGGCGAGTTCCAGAAATAATGTCCTCGTTTAGATAATGCGATATAGCGGAGTTGTTTAAACTTTATTCGGTATTGAGAGACCGTTATGTAACAAGATTGGCTTTGTAATATAATAATATTTTGTATAACACACTGTCAATATCTTGAAACATGATTTCTTGTACGGAACGCATAAATAAAATTTTTTTTTCAACCATTTACTAATAAAATTTTTCTCAATCCAAGAGGCATGTACATGCAGAAAAATTTTGTGTACCAAATTATACTCGTAAAAATTGCAATTATTTTGTAATGTTTACTATATAAATAGTAATTTTTTCTCTATAAATTGTATACTACCAAAAATAGTAAGTTCACTACAAAATTTTGTCTACATGTACTTGTCTGATTCATTCACAAAAGAATACTCCTAGATTCTTAATTAAATCTTTCCCCAATTCTCCCATTCTCCGAAAAATCACGGCAAAAATCACAAAAGAAATCGCGCGAAGAACCCCACTCAGCGCGGATTAACTCGCGCATTCGTTCCCCCCCGGTCGAGCTTCCAGGAAGAATACAACGTTATACGCGTCGATCGACGAGCGGCCATACGCACCGAATAACTGTAATACTATCCCATTACACCATCGCACGCACGTACATATATACACCCTCATATTTCCCCCTTCCCAGCGCGGCGGTCGTAAGTCAGGCCCCGAGATTAACCCTCATCGCTCTTCATTTGCCGTCAAAGGGAATCGCGTTAGCGCTCGTTATTAACCCTTTCACTCCCGCAGCTGTTATTATACTGTCGATCGCGCGGACACACGCGGTATATATGTATATAGAGAGAGGAGCTCGGCCGTGTTATACTTTACGTATTTGCCTAGAGTGTATATATATCGCACGCGGGCAAACAAATCGCAATTAAGAATTTCATAGAGCTGTTGAGTGGATATATATGGGTGTGTGGGCTTAATTATGTGAGGTTTTTTAAAGTAATTAGTAAATAATAGATTTATTGGTGAGTAGATGAGATAGTTTGAGTCTGTGTGTGATGGACAAGTATTTTTTTTTACTGGTGAAAATTTTTAAATCTCAATAATTGCATAGTTGTGAAAAATCTTTCCAATTATAAAAAATTTCATGTAATATAATTGATTTTTCTCGTCTATCTTGATACTATATTTTTATATAATACTAATAATGTATTGTTACAATATTGTTACAATATTTCTTTTGTATGTTATTTCGCACGTCACACATTTAAATTAGTGGACGAGTTAACAATATAATAAAAAAAATCGCGTCTGAATGGAATTGCCAATACGGTTTTACGCTCTCAGTGTTTTGACGCCTTTCATTGATTCGTTTATCGTCTTCTTCGCAAGTATAGCTGTTATGAATTTATGTATGCTTCGTTACCTCATCGCTTCAAAGTGGATAATACCTTATCTTATATTATATATACTTGAAATGTTTTTGTCGTTATAACGATACACGCGCGCGATTCTTATTTTTACACCGAAATTTGTTGGAACGTCCTCGATAAAAATTAACCGCTTACAAATCGCTTTATAATTTAAAAAATTTATCTTTTTCTTCAGATAACCGACGCTATTACAAATGAAAATATATCCAACAAGCGCTAATAATAACAAAAATATCATGGCTGTATGTGCTGCATTTGAAAAAAACTAACCCAATCACTATCATAACAACGAATACAAAATATATTCAGGTACAAAAGAAGCATATCGGATTACCCGGTTTCTTCGAGCGTACAAAACGATTACTTCGACATTACTCTTTAGAAAACTAGAAATCACGGCGCAAAGAAGAATCCCGCGGGCCGCAGCTGACCCAATAAATTTGTTCCATTGTCAAAACACGAACCGATGAATATTATTCACTCCCTCTCCGCTACGATTTCTGCTCTTGCGCGCATCACAAAGAGTCCACGAGTCCCTAACCTCTCTCTCTTTTCATCCACGAGTGAAGCAGCAGAAAAAAAACGAATCTTCGGCCTACAATTAACCAGTAATAAAACTCATCCCTTCGACATTTATCATACACGAGCCCGCAGGCACAATAATGAGCGCTCGGCGAGTAGAAGTCGTGTTTTGGGCGCGTCGCTCGGCTCACTAATTTGTACGCGTAGGCGTAGTGTGCGTACCTAGGCGATTTATGAATTGCCGAAATAATTTATTAGGCGTAATTTTCAATGGGGCCAAATTGAATTTGATTTAAGCACAATGCCGCATTGTCGCGAGGAGAGCGAAGACGAGAGTTCTTGTTGGGCTGATGCCGCCCCCCACGCGCCAGCTCTTTCTCCAGAGAGGTATATATACGCTAACTAGCCTTTAAGCCTTTCGACTCTTCTTCGTGCTCGCTCTCTCGCCTTCTTCGGTGGTATTATGATCCGCTCCCATTATATCATCTTTCTCTATTTTATCGCCGCGGCAGCTTTATGTATTGACACCGACGGTGATTAATGCGCGCCCGCTTGGTTTTTGGCGGGATTATTGTTATCGCGTGGTATGAAGGAATTCTGTTTTCTTTAGCGAGAGAGAGAGAGAGAGAGAGGCGATATGCTGAGAAATCGTCGTCGGTCTATGAGAAATTTTTATTGTCGCTGGTCAATGGCCGTGTTTCGCCGCATCATCGCTACGTTGAGCGCTCGACAGTCTACTCGAGCTCTTTCAAAGTGAAAAAATGGGGCTCTCTTGATTTTTTTCTTTTTTAATTTTGCAAAGTTGCAGTTATTTATAACTCTAGCGTCATCTATCATCGCGATGTTTAGTGTTCTATTTAGTTCTTTTTTCTTTAATTTTTTGTTGTATTTTAAAGACATTCTTAGTTACACTTATTGTTTAAAGAAAAGATTGGTTAAGTACTTTTTTTTAATGTTTCTGATTATGTGATCGAAAACATGGAGGTGCGAGATTCCTTAAAGAATTGGCTCCGCTTTCAAGTTTCTCACAGTATCGACGGAGATTATCGAAAGTAACCTGATGAAAAATTACATTTTGAAACGCGATTCACGTCTAATTTCGGTACCAGCCATAGACCAAAATTCAACGTTACAATTCCGTATCAATCAATAAGAAAACTGTTCGAACCCATTGAAAACCACACGTATATAATACCCTAACCGATCAAAGCCCTCCTCCCAAAAAAATCTTTTTTTTTCATAAGTCACGCGCGGCAATCCCGCAGCCCCGCGCGACGTCACCCGCACACTCGCTCGGATTCCGATCTTACCTCCCACACACTGAGCAATTTTCTCCAGTCTGTCAATTAAACGTTATACGTTCTTTTTTTAACGACGTAATTAATCAAAATATTAAAGAGCGGGGCGATTTGAAAGGGACCAATTCACCGGAGCTCTATGGCGAGAATCGGACGAGTCATCATCCTCGATACGAGACAGAGAGAGAGAAGATCTTCGGCACGGGCAGAGGAATTCAATTGCGTCACGCCGAGTTACGTTCAAATGCGCGCCGATCAAACGCCCCGAAAAGTCGCTGCGCGTGTGGCCGCCGAGAGATGTATAAGGATCTCGCAGGAGACACGTTTATAGTCCAATCAGCGCGGTATTCACGGGGGCACACCTACGTGCGCGCGGTTTGCCAGGAGTTCTTACGTTCTTTGTGCAGATTCGAGCGCTATGTGTGTGTGTATAAATACGGATTGTACCGATATTACTGCTCGGAGGTGGTACGGGAAAATTTGTTATGTTTTCGCGTGCCTATAGTAAAAGTCTATTGGCCATTGTGGCCTGTAAGAAGAATGTTAATGGAGTTTTAGGGATAGTAATATTATGGCAACGTTTTTTATATATTGTTACTTAAGTATTATAGCAATGTGATATAGAAATATCGGCATTCTGCGCTGAGGCAAAAGTTTTGTAAAACTTACTATACGGTCTTGTACACGGACAAATTTATTTGTGAAGTTTACTTTTTTCATAGTAACGCTGCGAGACACCGATCTTCATGTTGGATTTTTACTTTTTAGTAATTTTTATGATTTTTGTAGAAAATTGACTGATAGTGTGACATCGCTTTTGTAGTTATAAAAATTATTATTTAATTTAATTTAAAAAGTAAAATTTGCTATGAAAATTGTAAAAATTACTATTTAAAAAGTAAAAATACCACATTACGAGTGTGCCCCAATACTGATGTGAAAATAGAGAATTGTTTTATAAGAAAAGTAAAGTTTACAATTAAATTTTCTTCCATGTATCTAATACAGACTGAGAGAGCCAACAAATTACCACACTTATAGTAAATTTTACAATGCAGTATATAGTATATTTTATAATATTCTTAGAAAATTTTCTTACAATGTACGGTAGTCATTTAGATTTTTACAGTCTCTGGTAGCTTTGCAAGACAGTATTGTAATTTTAATCAAATTATTAATAATTTTTACTAAACTTTTTCTCATTGTCAGTATCACATCATTTTAATAAATTAAAATAACTTTACTGTGAAGTTTTAAGACATCAAAACTCTAAAAAAATGTTAAGTCGATTTTATGCGATTCTAAATTAGCTCAAGCAGGAAGTCAAATAGACTTCGGTAACACGCGATCTCGTGGGAAAAAATTATGCACGTCAAAACAGACGCGACAAAAAACATTTGTACCTAACACGAGAAAGCCAATAATTTTATTCTCAACTACTTCAAAAGCCGAGTTGCTGTACAACAATCGTCCAACACACTCTGCAGTCCGTTAAAAAAAAAACTCGTAAAAGAAATGAGCAACCAGCAGCCTCCGCCGACTCTCTCTTACAAATGAGAAAATAAAAGCCCCGGAGGAGTACACACACGCGCGCGCGTCCCGAAAAACTACAAGACTAATGTGACATAAACGCTCCTAGAATATCCTCCCTTTGATCAATGACACTTAAAAACTATTTTTAAACTCTCTCTCTCTCTCTCACTCTCTCCGCTCTCTCGTGCGCGCGCGTCGCATTGTTGTGCAAGAAGAAGGTGATTTTTCGATTTGTCCCAAGTGTATATTATATGACCCCCCTCTTCACCCTAAGCGCTCGAGATTCGGTGCCCGACAATGAGCCCAGGTGTCGTGTTCCGCGCCATTACAAAACACTATATCATTTTCGAGGAGTGGGGACACCAGGTGGTAATGTGTATCCACGGTCATCGTAATTTGACTTGCTCCGCCCCATTCATTAGAGGCATAAATTCCCGCTTCTCTTTCTAGCTTCTTCTTCTTCTTCACGAGAGAGCTAAGCGTGAATCAATGCTGGCGGCGACTTTTGAGCGACGACAAAGGGAAGCGGAAACAAATTTTTTTTAAATCGCTTTCGAATGATACGAAAATATATACGCGCGCACACGCGGGGACAATGAGAGTGAAATGTGTGAGCAAGCTGCGAGCAAGCGCGAGAGGAAGAGCGGCCAAATAGCGGGATGATTTATGTAAGGATGACGAGAGAGAGAGAGAGAGAAAGGTGTATACAAGGAATAAAACTGTTATTAAAATTAGAAGAGGTTGTGTTGGCCGCGCTAGTTTTGTGTATAAGGGGACAACAGTGTTTTAGCTATTTGAGAAGATGCAAGTGAATTTATGGCACTGGCAGAGTTCGAGTGTGCGCTGTGTTTGGGTTTAGGTGATGTGCTTGTGACATTTTCCGTAATTTTTTCACATTATCATGGTAATGTTATTGTAATGGTTGTAGTATATGCGGATTACGCTGTCTCACGCAAGAGCGCGCGAGCAAACTGGTTCACGCATACTGTATATATTGCGCGCTAACCGATGTGCCTTTAGTTATGATGCATTTATTGTTACGATAACAGTACAATGTTAGAACAATATTCATTTCTATTCATGCTATTTAAATTTGCATATTTTATTTATATTTTCTTGGTTCACGATTGGTATGTCATCACAATATTGAAACAACCACCTTTCAGTAATTTTTCTTATAGTTTCAATATATTCACTATACGAAAACTACTTGTTATACAGCTTTCGATATAAAGGCTTTGCCCATTTCCTTCTTCAATTATAACACTTTTAAGAGGATCGACCGCTGTTGTAAGAAAGAAAAGAGAAATACAGAAAAATTGTAGATAATACAGAAAAATTGTGGATTTACTCATATGGTAAGAATATTTTTCAATTTTCGTTTCACTTTACCCAATCAGTCAGTTACAATCGAACCTCGCATTGTCCACCACTCTAATTTCACTTATGTTCGCACATCCTTCCCAAACCTTCCAAACTGCAAATTCACAGAAATTAATAATACAAACCTTCCTTATACAAACCTACAATCGAACCACTTACCTCCCACAGCAAAAACTCCAATCCACATGCACACCTTCTTAAATCTCTCAATAAGCACACTACACTTTGTGACTAAGCAAACCCTTCTCTTCGTTCCACAGCTCTTAGCTCCCTTCCCCTCTCTCTCTCTCTCTCTCTCTAGCCCAGCATAAATCGAAACAAGGGGTATACGATGCGCGGGAGTAGTCTCTCTCTCTCTCTTTCCCTCTGGAAATAGCCGCGGCAGCGCCGTACGTCATTTCGGGAGAGAGGCCGCGTATGTTTGGCGTTACGCGGTCTCCCTAATAGAGCCGGCTGTCTTCTTAATTGACTAGGTGGCTCTCTCTCTTGCTCTCGTCTTCTTTCGTCTTTCTCCTTTTTCTCTCGTCGCGGTGCTCTTTTTTTCGAGAGATGTGTGCGTTCACGCACGAAATAACGCAGCGCGAGGAGGGGGAGAACGCGAGAAGATCTATGGCAAAAATGATGGAGCGACACATGCGTGCGTGTGTGCATGTCTGTATGGTTAAAGTGAGACGTGTTACCGATATTTTGTCAACGTCGCGAGGAGGCGGAGGGTAGTAGGTGTGAATCGCGGCAATCGCTGCTTGTGTGGTAGCTTTGGGTTGTGTTCGCGTGAACGAGGAAAATAGTTTTTCTATATTGCGAATGTAGTGTTATTTTGGTGTTTGGTAATTAAGCCGAATCTTCGTATCAGATTTTTGATAAAATTATTAAGAAATATAAAATTTGCTGAACATGTTTATAAGATTCAACAGTTTTGTTCAATCATTCCCATATATGATAATTTTGTTGATTTCGATTGTTTGATTGCAATGGTTTGTCGTTTAATACCGTTATTATTTAATGTTAAAAGTGATTCGGTGATCGCTTACGGATATCGTTTAACTAATATTATTGAACTTTGTAATTACAATATTATTCACAAAGGCATTAAGATGATATACTGTGACATCGATATTTTGTAACAAAAAAAAAGGGGAAAATTCCTTCTAATTTTCGTGAATAACAAAATAATTTGTACGAAGTAAATTATCGTAAACGAAATAACTAATCCAAAACAAATCTCCATATCCTCTGTTAGATCCTTATAGAAAGAAGCTTTGCTCCTGCCGATCATCAGATACGAACAGCTCCGTCACTCCGTTCTATCAAAATACACAAAAAATGGTTATCACAATTTCTCACATGCACTTATAAATTTATCTCGCTACCACCACCTTCGACAAGCTAAAAAACAGCGCTTTTAGCTTTCACAACCACTCGATCCGGCATCATCCACTTCACGGCCAAACAGCCGTATAACTCATTCTCTCCCTCTCCCGCTCTCGACATCCAAACACCAGCAGGAACATCTCGGCAAACAAGCCGCACGCACGCGCGTGTCGGAAAAATTGGTGGTCCAACACCCACGCGCGAGAACATCATTCCCGGGGCATAAATTTTCCCGGCCGACTTTTTATCTCGGCGCGCTCCTGCTATTTCTATACGTACACGCGCCGTCGCTGCCGTTTAGCTCTTAACTGCACCGTTATAAATTACGTATCATTCTCCGTGTCGCGTCAGTGCCGAGGCGTCGTCTCGCTACGCGCGGGTGTAGGTAGTGCCGGTTTGGAATTTCGAGAGTCGACGTGCGCGCTATTCCCGTGACGCGGGAGTGGTTTGTTTTTTTTCTTTTGGCGAATGGTTTTACACGCATACAATTAAATGTTATTTAGATGAACATATTGTGATATTTAGGGTCTTTGAGGAAAACAAAAATTATATTACAGACAAATGCCATTATTTGATATGGTTTTTTGCACAAAGTCTTCCTTATACGTATTAACAGAAACTGGGAACTTTCGATATTGAAATTTATTTATGGCATACTGATTAACTCAGACACACTTTCTGCATTCGAAGGAAGTTTTAATATGTTTTTTAGAACAGCTGTAATAGACGAGTTTAAATTGACATAATTTTGAATTGTAAACAATGCAAACTACGTTTTCTATTTTAGAATATAGATAAAAATAATTGAAGAAAATATAAAAAACTACCAAATCTCAAGAAATACAAGGCCATTGAAACTATAAAAGTAATTTTTTATTATCCAAGCGGCTCAGTAACAGCCCAACGTCAACTATTACCCACTCCACGTGGTTTTACAGCGCACGCGCCTCATACAACCCCCATTCACCCCAATTTAACGGCTTCTCGCCTCGCCCTCAATAATACAAAGCAATAGAGAAGTTATACACCTCCCCCGTACGAAAATTTCTCGAGAAAAAAGAATCTTCGGCCGTTCTTCTGGCGCGTGGATTTGCGGGCTGTTTATAGACGACGACGACGAGAGAAAAAAGGCGCAGAGAAGTTAGATGAAGCTTCGCAGAAGACGCCACACTCTGCGGACTTTTCCTCGGGTGTCATTATCCTTGAAAAAGCCGTGGCTCTCGCTCGCGCGCAGGTATCGTTCGGTCCTTTACGACTGACCGGGTGTAAGTTACCTGCCGTGTCTTTCACACACACACACAGAGCGGCGAAGGAGTGAATGCCGTCTCTCTCTCTCTCTCTTGCCGCCCTCACGCCCTGTGACAATGGACAAGGGCGAGTTGTCTCTTCTAGCCCCCATGGCCGCATAATTGCGATTTAAGGGGCGCAGCTGCACGCAGCCGCACGCGCTCACAATGCTCGCCGAAGATATCGCATGGCGCGAGGCACTCGAGTCTCGAGTGCCTCCTAATATGATGCCCACTATATAGCATTGCAGGGGCAAGACTTTTGCACGAGAGAGAATGTGCAATTGTCTCTGTTTTTTTTTCTTCTTCTTTCGCTTGGGTTTTCGGCTGAATGGGGCTCGGGTACACTCGAGCTTTTCTCCAGGGCAACAATTACTCTTCATCATGGATTTTCGGAAGAGAGACAGCACGCTGACTTTTCGAGTGGCTTTACGACTTTCTAATATTTCACGGGGATATATACGTGTCTTTGACACCGCGCGAGAGATGCGGCGATTTTTCGAAAGCTATATAGTAGAGCTCGGTTAAGCTCTTTTGGGAACAATTATTTTTACTAAGGTATGGTGGGGACAATTATATGGGGGTTGGAAATTAATGAAAGGATATATTTGCGAGTGGTTGGCTATTTCTAGGGGTATGTGAATTGCAGAGTGTACTTTTTGGGATTCCCGAATATTTTTGGGTTCGGAGGAGAGATTAATGGTCGGTGCTGTCTATTTAATTAATCGATTTATTTGTCGAAGGACGTTGATTTGGTCGTTTATGATTGAAGAATTTATCTGGTAGAGATCAAAAATAGATTGAATTATTTAACTTGAATATAACCATTATATACTTAAAAAATAAAATATTTTGTGTTAAAATATTTGATTGCTTTAGTTTTTCAGTAGACTGATACCTTAAAGGAGAGTTTCTATAAAATATATCACACTTTTTTCTTAATGTAAGAATAAGAAATACTCAAGTTCACGAAATTTGTTTATAAAAGAGTATTATTTTGAAAAAATTCTTTAAGCTTCATAAAAAAAATTTGGTATTATTACTTTTCAATAAAACAGTAAAAGGAAATAATTTTATTGCAAAATAACGTTATTAAAAGAATAGACTCGTGAAAATAATGTTATTACAATACTAAGAAAAATACATTATTTAAATAGTATTATTGTAATGTTATTATGTTACTGTAATCGTGTTGTTTTTATAATAGCGCTGTTATAGCCTCATTCTAACTAGAATTGTAATAAGCCCATTAAAAATAGTCAACAAATACATATCTTTGACTTTAAAATATTTTTTGTCTAAACTTTGATTCCTATGATATCATATAAGTTTCTAAAAAACAACAAACTTCCATACTCAATACGTATTATTCCCCTACTCCACCACGAAATCCCCGCCAGAAATTCAAACTACAAATAAATCGCGGCACATTGTTCCGTCTTTTATGAAACTCTGTATATTGCTTCAAAGAAACCACACACGAAACTGTCACGCTGCACATACAGTCCACAGCGAATCATCCCCAACCACCGCCCATATTTGTTTTTAACGAGTAGTGTCCATGTCTCTCGCGCACGGAAAATCGGCCGCACTTGTGAATAACCAATACAAAACGAGAGGCCGAAAAAAAGGAAGAATGAATGAATGAACGGAATGAATGAAATAGCCACTCGAGTCTCGCACACCGTGACGCAAAGAAGAAAAGCGCGCGCGGCGCGCCACCCGGGGAATCACGGCTCGCGCGCATACAAAAGCGTCCGGACGAAATTTCGGAAAAAGGAAGAAGAAGAAGGCAGTACGAGGAACCAGGCGTGAGGCGCTGATGCTGCTGCTGCTCGCTTCTGGGGATCACTTTCCTTGCC
Source organism: Torymus auratus (assembly GCA_900474315.1). Lineage (NCBI taxonomy): Eukaryota > Metazoa > Arthropoda > Insecta > Hymenoptera > Torymidae > Torymus > Torymus auratus. The sequence continues at coordinate 18,945 of UXGD01000957.1, forward strand.
ATTCTGGGCTGGAATAATGCCGGCAATGGCTCGAGACTCTTCGGGAAAAAGGGATCCCTATTGTGTATCCCCACTCTGCTACACCAGCACACTGCCGTTTAAATCCTTGTAGCTGCACACCTCGCTGTCTCGTCGAGTGGATGCGGTCAGGGCTCGATGGTGTCGCTATCCGTTTTCGAGTGGCAGCGATTGTCGAGCCGCTGAAAAGAGTGAAATTGAGTCCCCGGGCCTTTTCTTTCGGCTGTTCTTTTCACCTCCTCGAGAGAGTGAAGGCCTTTTGCAGGCAGATGCCAGAGTTAATGCGATATAGACTATCGATCTTCCTAGGCGATCCTCATCAAAATTATTATGTCCCGCAGGCCGGATGAGAGGTGTATAGAGCCCACCTATATAATACGACAGTGGGAAATCCTGGAGTCCGCGTGATTTTTCGGGGCGAATTTACACGGGAAGTCGTCGGTTTTCAGGCTATTGTGTGTATATATACATCCGTGTGTGTGGGCAATGAGAAAACGATTTGGGAGTCGGAGTGAATTATATGCCGTGTGAGGAAGACACGGGGATATGTGCATTGTAAGCCAATATGTGAGTTGTTACAGTTGGAGGTAAATAAAGTGAGAGATCGCTCGGGTGGGGGGGCGTAATTTGTGGGAATTTTTCTCGCGGATATTCGGGTTTATTTTGAGGAGTTGACTTGGATATGTAGGATTTACTTTTCAATTAATTTTATATTAACTTATGCAGAGGGATTTTCATAAAGCGAAAGATGAATGTGATCTAGTTGTTTTGTAGTAAAAAAAATTATGAATGCTACTAAAATTTTAATAAATTGTTAGACGATACTTTTAAAAAATTGTATACTACTACTACTGATTTTCATCACCCACAGTGTTTATAACCCACATTCCATAATATCCCCAGCATTAGTTATCGACATGGCTTAAGCAGAAAATCGACAACTCTCTGGACGTACGTTTCAGTCCGCGCACTATCGCGGCGACATTTACTCCTCGGCCATCAAGAGCGAAGAAATATACGCTTTCCCCGTAGCTATACCTACCTACTCTCGCATCTCGCGGATTCCTCGGGCGCGCGCACGTGTTCGCTTGACTCATCGACGAAACCGAGCTCTGCACATACACACACCCGCGCACACAAAATGGAAATGGGCAGAGACATCCGGTGGTGCTGCTGTCGGGCCAATAAAGAGATTAATGCATCGCAGACCCGCGGCTAATAAGTCTCGGATTACCGCGATTCATTATGGAATCGGACGATGGTTAACGAGCGCACTGCACTGGCGGGCGGAGCCTCTTTGCGATCGTAAATTTCGGCCGATTTACTCTCTCGCACGCGAGGGCGTGTGTATACTATACAGTGGCCGAAAATGTCACGAGGGGGAGAGAGAGAGAGAAAGAGGGCGGCGGCTGACGAAGAACCCGTTCGAAAATCTTTCGCGAGTGTATTACTGCCGCTGACGACCCGCCCGTCGTCGTTCGGCTTCGTAAGTCGCGTAATTTACATTTCAGGGAAAGGTGAAGAGCTGAGTGGTTGCCGTAAGTGCGACGCCGGTCATATTTTGAATGAGTTTACGGCGCCAGGGTATATCGGAGGTGAATAAAGATGGGATGAACGTTTTTAAAAGTCGATTTTTTACGAGTATGGTAGAAGAATAATAATGTAGTAATGTTGATGTAGTAGCGAAGTAACGTTATTAAAATATTGCTTTTTTGAAAAAAGGAAGAAAACAGTTTTATAGTCGAAATTACTATAAATAGTAGTAAACGTGGGTCGGATTCATATTATCATGAAAATTACTCCAATTTGTAGTAGAAATTATTACTATTTTGGTCATTTTCTCTCCACGTGTAACAAGTTTCACTACATATGAACTTTAATAATTTCCATAAAAACATGAATCCGTTCTACTTTTGCAATCAACAATTTTCATTACAACATTTTCCCCCCCATACTACTGCTATATTACAGTAATTCAATAACGTTACCTCACAAATAAAAGTCTATTTAAACGCGTTTATAAACCTAATAACATCTTCAGCCCCCCATCTATTTACGAATCGCCCACGTCAGCCGAGCCAACGAATACACACAAACACACAGACACGAAAATTTTGTCTCGAGCTGTCGGCGTCGATTTCGGCCGCGCTCCGCAGCGCGTTTAATTGAACCTGGCTCCTGCCTACTCGTGCAATATAGGCGGAAGAGAGAGAGAGAGAGAAGTGCGGACCAACCGCCGCGCTGGCATATCAATTCGCTCGCGCGTCTCCGCTAATAGACGCGAGTCCCTCCATCCGTTTAGCTCTCTCTCTCTCTCTCTTGCAAGGAGAAAAACGAGGAGGACAAAAATCCAGCGGGCGCATACCTCTTAATTGGCGCACGCGCGCGTGTATGTGTGTGTGTATACGTTCGGGCCGATATATTTCGTACGGGTGTATGGTGCGCTCGCTCGCGGTCTTTACGAAAATGAAATATTTGCGGAGAGAGCTGATGGGATGTAGTTCTAAACGCGCGAGGGGGAGAGTGAGGTTGACATATGGAGCAATTTACGCGCACGAGCGCAGGGAGAGATCGTTTGTTTTTGCCAGCTGAGATCTGTTTTTCGTGAAGATTTTACAATGTAATCGCGCGGCCGGTTGAACGTTTTTTGCCAAATTATCGCTAACAGCTCTAAATACTTTAACAGTACTATTACAATATTGTTATAATACTGTTTTTTATATAATGGTTGTATACGATTAACAAAATGAAGTATTAAAAAACTTTTCGGACACCTTAGACACTGAGAATTTCAATCGCCAACACAAAGCCATTTTCTCCGGCATTCTTTCCCCCAAATGCATGACTTTAATAATCCACTTAAAAATGACGCTTGAGATTCCAGCCGTCAGACAGCCCAGACACTTACATACTTGTATGTGGTACACACATACGCAACGGGCCATATACGCGTGCGCGCAACTACCCGCATCCCTAAAAAATCGACGACCGCGACGCAGCCACTACTACTACTACTCCCTCAACGGTACTAGAGAGCTCGGCAAGTTTGTTTTTGGAAGCGGCTGCTGGTATTGCTTACAAATGTCCCGGCCGTCGTAAAAAGGCACTAGCGCACCACCGCGCTCCTAATGAGTCTCTCCGGTTTGTTAAGAGGAGAGAGAGTCACTCTCGTCGTTTTTTCGGGGGCGCTTAGGGGGCCCCGCGCCTGCGGAATCTTAATGTTTCGCCGTTCGCGGAAGGGCCCGCCTTCTCCGAACCGATCGCCAAAGAGAGAGGAGAGAGAGAGAGTGACAAAGTGCGTGTGCGCGACCTCTTTATCGCCTCGGGAGAGAGGGAATCTTTAATCGGCGATTACGGCAAAAAAGGGGGTTTCAGGGGGCCCTGATGTTGGTGTGTCCGTTGGCTAATTACACTATCAATTAGGAGGAGCGTTCGCGGGCTACTGTGCGCGCACGCGCGTGAGTGTGCTGAAAGAGGATATACATATACGTATTTGGTGATTTCTTTATTTTACTTGCCTGTGGTAAGAGGTATTTTTTAATTAATTCGAGATTTCGAAAAAGCTTGAATTTGGGTATCGAAAAAAAGGCACGGGAATTTTAGGTGAGATGCGAAAAAGGGTTCGGGGAAAGAATGGAAATGTGGTGGGGTTTAGTGCATTGTAATGTAATGTATTAAGATACAATCTTATACGGTGATGAAAATTAGTGAGAGTTTTTATTGTTGAATTATCCTTTTATTCTAGTGTAGTATATATATTTATGGAATGGAAAATAGAGATTGACCTAAAATTATGAATCTTTTGAAATGAAAAAAAGCTACTTAATGAGACATATTTTGTAATTTTTAAACTATAATGACGATATAATTAAGAAAAACTTCATTGTTAGTTAATGTTTCAACAAGAATTTCCGGCTCCAGTTAACGTAATAAACGGTATGCGGCGAATACTTTTCTTGTAAAATTTACTAATTAGTTGAAGCTAATATTATTTCTTCCGGTTGCGATTATACCACACATTTTAACGCAAATTATATTCGCCAGTTAGTATAAATTACAGCTGTAGCAATATAAAAGTATCTTAAAAACTTTTGAGCGAGTATATTAAGTGGAATAAATTTTCGCTTGTCATAATTTTTTCGGGATAACTTTAAAACTTTATTGTGAAACAAGAATAAAAGTGGAAATGAGCCTGGTAAACATAAGTTTTACGTTCTTTTAACGACGGGAAGTGTTATAGACGCGCGTAAAAAAACACGTGTTTCTGCATTTCGATCTCCCAACTCTTTCCCTCGAGTGCATCATTTTTTTGTTTCTGCAATTTTTATACACTGTTTAAAAATATTCACTTATACGAAGTGTTTTATTTAGGTTGGGAACTTTATTAAAACTAAGTGACTACAATTTTTTATGGAGCATCAAGTTACTAGCTATCTCACGCATATAAAAGTTCCTATATTCCTAGCAAAAAATAATAAAAATATATTCATTTTTTATATAAATCACAGTAAATTTTAAACGCATTTGAACACGTTCCAAAGTCTCCCGCAATAAGTGTACCTCCGACTAAAAAGGTTTCCCCTCCCTCTACAACGTGCAACACACATTATCACACCAGTACCGTGTACTTAAAATTCCTAAACTTCCTAAAATTACATTCTACACAGCCCACTTTACTAGCCGTTAAACCAACATAAATTTCAATTAAACCCCACTTGTCACCCGATTCTTTCATCGACTCCTGCACTTCACACTTCCCCCTCCCCCGCTCCAAATAAATCTTCCCTCTCCTCCGCAACCAAACCTCGCGTCTCCTCTATCCGAGTAGCTTAACGGGCAAAATAGCGTCGCACGCGCGCGGTTTTCCGCGTTTGATCTCCTCCTCCAGCTCCGGCCAACTTTTTCGTTAAAAATCCACCTCGAAAGCATTAATCTGCGGCCGTGTAATCCGTCGCGCGGGGCGGCGATCCAAATAGGCGATAAATCTCGCCTCTTAGCGTCTCTGTGTGTCTTTCTCTCTCTGTCGAAAAAAGGAGAGAAACAAAACCACGCCTCCACGGAGAGGAAGCGTCGGCGCCGCGCGTCACGCGTCGATGCTCGAGTTATGACTGCGTTTGAGGGCGCCGCGCGCATGTGTCGTATGTGGTGTCGGGCTCTCATTAGCGGTCATTTTTGTTTTTCATGTTGGTAGTGGTTGGCGGCGCCTGAGGAGCGGAAAAACCACGGAAATCCTGTGCGTTTTTTGATTGATGGGTAGAAGTGTTGGTTGCATCATTGCGGTTCGATTGTTAATGGTTTATCGATGAGTTATGGTGCGCTTCCGTTGCTAATAAGCGCGGTTTTGTCGCTGCTGCCTTCTGTTTTTTTTTCCAAGGTGGAAACGGAAAAAGTCGAGTATTTCGGGACGGTGTGTGAAAGATATTTTTGGGTATAATGATGGTAAATAAAAATAGCTAATTTTCGAAACGTTTATAATGTCCCCGGCTTTTAAGACATAAATCATCTCCGGCCTGGGAGCCAAACACTCTAAATTGTTAAAATTTCGTTTGGATAATAAAATTCTTGTCGGTTATTCTTGACAATTGGAATTCTTTTGATATTTTTAAAAATATGGGCTTTTGATTTATTCATCTGAAAAATAAGTCAGGTCAAATTAAAAACAATGGGGACAATGATCCTCGAAACCGTTCACGTTTCTTTTATCATAAGCGTGCGTAAACAAAATTTTTTATTTATAGAGAATAGTGCATCTATAAACAAGAGATGCCATTTTCGTGACTCTTTTATTGAGGTAAAAACAATATCTTTTTATTGCTCAAAATACAATCTTGAATATAAAACAAATAAGTAATTAAGAAGATGTAAAAATTGATTTCAGATGAGTAGGTATTACTTGCATGGGTGATTATGTATTATGTCTAATTTAAGACACAAAAATATGCTGTGCATATTTTCATGCATAGTGCACGAGTGTGACAACTAAGATAAAAAAAGAATAAAAAATAAAAACAGTTTTGTAAATACTAGCAGAATGTCTCATAAAACTAATAGATTGTAAAACCACCAACAAAAATTTCTCATGTATTTCTAGCAAAATTTCCTATGCACTATATGATAAATTTTTCGGGTTTCCACAGTCTGCGATAACTTAACGAGACAGCATCGTAATCTATACAAAACTGTTTTTAATTTTCACCAAGCTCTTTTCTCACTCTATACTTACAAACTCTTCAAGTACAAACCGGACAATCATACCGCCCTTAATCACCAGATCCTCCCCCACCATAAAAACCTTTTTTCTCCCAATCAAAGACACCAACTAAAAAAACGCGTATGTTGACAACAGCGCTCCACCCCAGCACCTCAACATTTCCTCAACCCTCCTCATCAAAAACCTCACTCGACCGCGACAGCGGCGACTTATACTCTTCGTCGCACCGCACCGGAAGCGATAAACGGCATATCGAAACCTTACGCGCACACGCCCCGCGCAGACGAAAAGGGCTATCCTCTTACTCTCTCGTGCGACGTGCGGCGCCCCGACAACGAAGAAGAAAAAAAAGGGAGGAGGAAGAGAGCTCTAACTAGCGACGCATGGCGCGCACGTGTCGCGAGGTGTCGACTGAGCGAGAGAGAGAGAGCCGCCGAGAATATTTTTCCCCGCGGGGCTTTTCTGTATACTTACGGGGGATGGATAATGCGCGCGACTGAGCTTCTGTTTACACGCGCGGATTGACGGTTATATTGTGTGAGAAAATCGTGGGGTGGAGTGTACGTGTGTTTGGATTGGGAGGGTCGATATAGGGATTTTTAAGTTTTACCGTGTAGGGATTAGTGTTGGGCTTTGATTTATCGGGCTCGAGATATGAGGAAGTTTGTCTGTTGGCTGCGATGTGATGGATCGTTGGGTTGATGTCTGGATTTATAGGGATTTTTAAATAATAAATTTAGTTTTTTTAATTATATTAGAATACATACATATTATTTAAAAATAATATATTATACATAATCTTCGTACTATATAACATAGTTAAAAGATATACATTTGTGGCTCAACGTTGATGTTGTAACTGTTACAATATGGCATTTTGGTACTAACATACCCATAATTCGCCATAATCTAAAATACATATGTTAACAGTTACAATATATGTTAACTATAATCGTATCGTTTTCTCAGTGTGTATTATAGATAAAAAAAATTATTCTCACACAAACTTTTTCTACTATATAAAATTCATTCAATATTAATTTCCGTCAATCGCATATAGTTCAGCTCACTTCAATTCGACACCGTATAATCTTACCACTCAATGTACAACAATTACGGTAATAAGTTTCCATCACTTTACAAACACCATTACGACGATTAAACCCTACCTTTACATCCATAATATACCCCCACCCGTTAACTGAAAAAAAAGCTCTCTCCATTAGCCGCGCGCCCGCGAATTTACATTAAATCGAATATTACCATTACGCGCATGCATATCCGAAATAACGAGCGCGATCGCAACTAATTAGCCCCATCAGCCTCTCCTCTTACACACATATATACCCCACCTGACGACACAATGATAAACTCCTCGAAATTCACTTCTCTCCCCGCCTCGTTTGTACCGCAGACGCGCGCACGCACGTAAAAATAAAATGTTTAGCATAATACGGTTAAATCGGCCCTCGCTCCTTTATTCCCTCTGACTTTGAAGAATAGTATAGCGTGTGCACACACAGAGACACTCACCGCCCTTCCTCCTCCCCTCTAGATGAAATTTAATGAAGGTATACACCGCGCTACGCGTATGCATATATCGATCCCTCGATAAGATCTTTCTCTCTCTGAGCGCACAGAAATAAGATGTCTCCTCTCTCCCCGGCTGCTGCTGCTGCGAGCGGCGATTCAGCTCGTTTGTTTCGGATTCCTCCGGGAGCGGCAGAGGCAGGCTATTTGCATGTTGCTCGCGCGTTCTCTCGCATAAAAGCCGGCCGACTTCGTTTCCCGGCTTTTTGCCGGGCATCCGCCCAATAATTGAATATCGAAGAGAGGAGAGAGAGAGAGAGAAGGGAAAGCAGCAGTGGAGGTAGAGAGCAGCCGAACAAATATGAAATTCAGAGAGGAGGAAATGAGAAAATAGAGAGAGCCGCGCGCACACTATGTGTATGTGGGTGGCTGTATGTACGCAGGAGCGGAGGGGCGTTTTATTGTTCGCTGAAAAGCTCGCGTATATGGACGATTTTTTTTTTTTAAAGCGCATTTTTTGAACGCTGCACGCTGTAATGCGAGATTAGTGTAGGTATATGTATATAATATGCTTGAATAAAACATTATTTCGGAGCGCGTATAACGAGACCGTTGCGCCCCCGTATTCAAAGTGTAACGCGAGTATGCGTATATAATATTGTTTCATTACCGTTACAGTACGGGCTGAGAGGCTAATTATTTGTTAGAATATATTTTAAATTGCCGAGCGAGCGCGTACTTTTCGTAGAAGCTGGGAATGGGATATTAAAATGTGTCGCCGTGCGTTTGTTAGGATTAGGATTAAGGTCGAAAAAGGTTCGTTAGTGTTACGTTATTGCCGTGTGCTGCTGAACCGATACGGCCGAGTTCGTTAATTGAAACTTCCACGAAGTCTACAGGTATATGAAGTTCCGAAAATCGATCCGTTTGATGCAGTGTATATCGGGACATTCGAACATCGAGGTTTTACTCGCGTGCGGTTTATTATAAACGAAGGTAATGATGAAGTTTAATTCGCACAATTTCGTATAATTAATTTAAATTGGTTCGAAAATAATTCGTTTGAAATGCTACGTTACTAAATTTACTTTCGGACCGATCGTTAACTGAAGTGTCTATATTTCTCTCTTTCCAAACTAACGGATGAAATCGAGAAACAAAAAACTCGAGATAAATGAATCTTAATCCTCTTTGTGAGAAAAATAGTGCAATTTAATAGTCAGAAAACGTCAATCTTTTAAAACACGCCCTCTCATCACTGTTCTACTAAAACAGTGTAAAGCTAATGATCAAAGTGGCAAACGGAAAATCAGAGCACAGACATATACCACGCGCGTTACTCCCTCCAATTGCGCGCGGGCGTACGCGTGTTAGTACGCGGGGCAATCGTGACGTTTTAATTGGAGAAAATAATTGGAAGGGCGTCGACTCGTGCGCCAACACACATACATACGCGCGGCTCCAGCGGGGGATGAAAATGAAGATCGTAATCGGCCTTTGTACAGAGGGCGTATATAGGTTTTTGCCACGCGGCGAATAATTTCGTCGTGTTTAATTAAATTTCGCTCGGGCGCGGAATCAATTGCTGGCGTGCAAGCGAACGAGGCCGGTTATTGGTTCGTCAATTGACGTCGGGCGAGAATTAGAGCCTATATATGGAGAGTGCCGGCGTCGAGCGCTGACGGTCACAAATCCCTTGGTAACGATGGCAATAAGCCCGAAGCTCGCCTGATGTGTCTTTCGGTAAAGGATTGATGGAACGACTGGTTAATTTTGCTTGTCTGTTTCAGGTATGATGTATTTTGCGTTTTTATTTCTTTGCCTGGTTGTATCTAGGTGTTTTCTTTGAATAGGGTTTTCGAAATATTAGTGTTGTATTAGAACAATATTGATGTAATATTAGAGACATACTGTAGCAATACTAATTGTAAGTTACAAAAATTATTTAATAACTCTGGCATACCAAAGTCTTCGAATGATTTCTATTCATATTTTCACAAACAAAATATATATCAAACTTCTTACCAATTCACCGTTTAATAGCCTCTAAAAAAAAAAAAAAAAAAAAAAAATTCGCCAACCGCATTCCCGCGACTTCCTTTCCCCGTCCTATTTTCGGCCCTATCGAAATACCGCGCGCGACTTCGGCTCTCGCGGGAAAATTTAAGTACGCGCAGGAATTTTTCCAGCAGGGCGTACACACGCGTCTCTCTCTCTCTCTCTCCCTTTCTGCTTCTGCTCGCGGTAAACGGTCGGGAGGAGCTCGCTCGCTCGTTCGCTCGGGTTCTCTGAGAATAGAAGTTCTAATTCGGTGGCGCGAGCGCGCGAAAAGGGCGACAGGGAGAGAGAGAAAGAGGAGGGGAAAAAAGAGACGGAGGAGACCACCGTGATTGCAATTTTAAGGCTAATTCGACTGCTCGTACGTTCGAGGACTTTTCCATTCTTCTTGGCCAGGCCGAATGATATGAGGGCAATTAGTATATGCTATTTTTTGCGTTCATTTCAAGCACCATGTGATGCGAGTGTAGTCTCGTAGCGTGTCGAGTGTGCGGTTGGGAGGACTGTTGTTCTGGCGTTATAGAGCTTTAATAGCGCAGACGGTATGTACAGTAATTTGAAGCGTGTCGTAATTTTTACGAGGTTTCGTTGATTTATCGCGAAAGTACTGGTTTTTGTTAGATCGCAGACGTAATTGCGCAAACCAACGGATATGAAAAAAAGAACAACCGATTAAACAAACAATAGACACATCGACGTCCGATAAATCATATCTCAGCATTATCTACGCTGATTTTCCACGAGATACTAGACTGCCAGCTCGAGCGCTATAGCTCTGCAACAATGCGGGCGACTCGTTAAAACCTTATACGAGCCATTACGACCTTCTCCACTGCATAACGCTCGCGTGTGTGGTTGACACAATAATGCATATTTGATCAGCTATATATATCTATACGTATGATGTATGCGCAGCGCCGTAATATAGGCAAGGAACGTAAAATAGGAGCTAATTGCGCGCGCGTTGGGGTCAACGCGAGAAAAGTCAACAACTGCGCACGCGCGCCCCGCGCTGAGTAATGATCTTACTTGTGTAAACCGCGCGCGCAAGCGAGGGAAAGACCGAGGCTCGCGCTAAACAAATATACCGCTGTAGTGCGCTCTTTGTGCGCGACGACGACGCAGAGTATCCGCAGCGTGCGGTGTATAACGACATTTTTCGCATTTCTCGCCGGGGACACCTGGAGATATGCTGTGCGGCTGTTTTATGCGCTGTTATTAACGCGGTAGTCGACGGGTAATGAGAGAAGCAAAGTATAGTGGATGGGATTTTATTTGAAGAGGGGGGATAATGTATGAATTTTGTAGTGTTGTGTAATATGATGTTTTATTTTTGAACGATTGAACAAGTGAGGTTGTGGATTTTTATTTGAAAATTATTTTTATGCTGTTGCAATGTAATATGGCAGGCATGCATACTTGTTTTCGGGATGTTATCGCGCTCGTTGAACATAAAAGCGATGGAATTTTCTATAGGGTCAAGGCATTTCTCATTACAATGTTTTATGAAAATAGTAACAGTAATGTAGAATTTAGAGATAGTGCAAAAATAGAATTTTTTTTTCCAGTAATATGTATGACCTAGTAGTCACCGTGATAAATTAAATATCCATTATCAAAGTTTCTACATATTCCTAGATCGATCATTTCTTTTAAAAACTGCTTCGTCCATTAGAATCCAATTGATTCACAAAGTAGACATATTGTGTTCGATATCAAAAGATTATTAATGATGTGAAATAGATTGTACTAGAATTCAGTTACACAACAGAATATGCGAAGCTGTTTTCAATTAACAAGAATGCATAATTACATACCATCCACAAAATACGTTACAAAAGAGCATTCTTAAAAATTATGAAAATCTACAAATTGATAAATACTCATTTGGTATTAATGAACGAGCCTAAACCTTTGTATATTACAATAGGTAACAAAGCATTACAACAAACCATTCATTAAAAATCGAAGCTTTGTCGCAACCTCATTCTCAACTCGAAAATTAACCTTCTTCAGTGCTAAAAAATTTCCTCTCCTTTTGCAATGTAAATTCCTCGTTACCTCAATTAAGCGCGACGACATTGTTCGCAAACGCGTGTCAGGCGATATTACATAACATACGCAAAATTAGCATTGACGTTTTTACGACTCTCGAATTGCCATTGTCCAGTTCGTATTGTTTATCATAAATTAATTAAACCGCATGGAGGTCAAGCTTTTCACTTGACTTTCGGAAAATTTTCTAAAAATAAATTACCCGCCTGAGAAAAAAACAACAACGAACAGCGTTCACTACTGGTATAGGTAATATACACGAGCAACGATTAGTAGGCTGACGATAAGGGAGCGAGAGGGGGGACCGAGTTTTGAACCGTTGCTCGCCACGGCTTACAAATATAGCGAGTCCAGGCTCCTCCGTCGGGTGGTCCTCATTACGTCGGCCTCTACGAGTCTGCGCGCTCCCCGTCCTATCTATTTAACGTATCGTTTGCCTTGGTAACCATCCAAATTGGACCGCAGACTGCTGCTGTTGCTGCTACTGCTGCCCTCGCCCGGCAATTATTCGCTCGGCGATGCTCGCGGATTGTTTAAATTAAACGCCTCGATTGTTGCGCCCGTTAAAACTCGAGAGATGGATGAATTGTTAGTGGAAGTTGACCGTGTGAACGACGCTAATTCTGGGTGGGGCGGATGATGATTCTTTCGTCGAAGTTGTTGTCGCGGTGGTCCGAAAACACGATGATAGTATTTTGAGCTACAGCTTTTTGAACGCTGTGAATTTTTTCAATTTATTTTAAGTGGATATAAAAATAATTATAAGTAATCTAGTAAATTACTATCGTTTTCAATTCTTGAAAGGCTTGATTAATTATGGCATTTATTTTCATGGGTCATGTTTCTTAATATAATTATGACTAAATCACCAGCTAAGATATACGAGATTACACGTGAGCCAAAAGATTAATTACATAACGACCACCGATCGACATCATGAATTTTTCACGCGGAAACTTACTCCCAGGTCACCGGATTTCCATTAAAAGGCATTCAATCAGTCTGGGTCGTCATTACCCACATTATCATTCACATAAGCAATCAAGACATAAATATCGGGCTCTCGAATCGGAGAATCACCACGCACACCATAATATATCCCCGAGCCGCGGCTTTCACCGTCGTCATTTCCGGGCCAGGGCACATTTTCCATTTTTAGCCGAGTACAGGGACCGTCGCGAGCTGAGACTTGATGCGCCTAATTGGTCAATTACGCTCATTACCGTCTCCGCACGGCGTAGGTAGGTAAGCAAGCACTCGCTCGCTAGCCGCTTGCGCGCGATTAAATCGCCTCCTTCTCCTCCACCTCCTCGTCTCATGGAAACGTATAGTACCAGCAGCAGTTCTCTCTCTCTCTCACTCGCTCCTGCATTTGCATTCGCGAGGTGGGAGCCCTTATCCCCCGTACACTCGGCGGGACAAAAAATGCTCCGGCTTTCCCCTCGTTTGCTCCTTCGCGCCGCGCTTAGGGCAGGCGTCGCGAAGCCACACCTACCAGTCGCGAGTAGTGCCGTAACCACGCCCACTTCGCGACCGGGTATGTTTCTTCCCCCACCACTACCTCCACCGCCGCGGCCGCAGCTAGAGATGACGCGAGCCGAGGCGAGTCATCGCTGCTGCCAGTCGGTCAGTCTACCCGAGGAGCTCGACTTGGATAGTCGCGCGTTCTCGCTTACAGTCTTCTAGCTGTCACTTCTTGCTCTCTCGCACGTCAATCTTACTTACTGACCGCAGAAGCAGAACAAAAAAAAATTTACTCAGAGGATAAAGTGCGCGAGTTGTGGGAAGGGATGTCGGGACTATAACAAGTACAGTGTGTGCAGACTATTGTAAAGTTCCTCAGGCTACGTGTGTCTTGAAGTAAATCACGATGACCGTCCTGAGGATGACAACGCCTCCGACAACGGCCACGAGTAGTTCACCAACGGCTGCTGAGCAGCCGATAGCTGCAGTGCGGCCAGCGCCACAGAGACTTAGCTTTTCCGTCGCTGCTCTTCTCGCTGATGATAAGAAGGATAGCTCGACCACGAAGCTGTCCTCGTCGCCTTCGCCAAGTTCCTCACCGACGTCACATCTGAATTACCCGCAGTTTCACGCCATCCGCGTCAACCCCATGTTCCAGCAAAACGATGCCAGCCAGAGTCCAGCGGATCTCCGTATGTCCAGTCTCACGGCTCTCGCGAAGGACATAACCGACCTCCGAGTACCTCCGCCTAACCACCGGTTCTCCGAGTCACCGAAAGACTTCAGCACCGGCCTCAGCCATCAGCACCACAGCATTACCGGGTATCCGAAATCGCCAGCTAGCTCGTCACAGGGAGAGGCGAATTCCCGGTGCTCCGACGACGACGTCGGCAGCCTCGTCGATGTTGAGGACCTGCACGAGCGTCCCGAGTCCACACCCGCACCCGTCAGACCGACTCCGGGCTACGTAGGAGGATTCTCCAGCCTAGGAAATCTCTCGTATCAGAGGCTATCCGCCGCTGCAGCCTCACTGCATCCGGCTCTGTGGACAGGCCATCCGGCGGCTGCTGCGGCTGCGGCTGCTGCGGCTCAGGCCACCTTCTTCCCGTCGCACTTCCATCACGCGCCTCTCAATGGTATGTATCTTCTTTTTTTCTTCCTTTGTTAACTTTGTTAAGACTTGGTTAAGTAAATAGTTCGCGACTTGTGACTCGTGAGCGACGGCTAAAATTAACTCTGCGCTAATTTGCTTTTGCTGATTACTCGGCAAATATTGTCAAGTATATTTAATTATCGAATTATATCTCGGAGATAAGTGTTAATTGCCGTTACCTTGGCTCGAGTCCCCTCCTATCAGCCCGAGTCGCGTAAAAAACAAAGAGATTAGATCTCCCAGATGTTATTCAAATTATTTCTCGGGAATTGAATCTCTCTCTCCCTCGATCGAGCGACTCTTTTAATTCATTCCGGTTTCGAAATGGGTAAGTCACCTCGTTTAATTGACTCTATATAAACAATAAACAATGGCGACTAAAAAAGTGAATCGCCTCCAATACACACATACGCAGACGCCACGCGTTACGCAAGCGACGAGAGTGTTGGTTTTTGCACGGCCGCTCGCTTGCCGTCGGATCGCGCGAACTCGCTTCCACTCGTGAATAAATCATCGAAAAGTGCCTTCTCTCCACTCATCCACTCGTAAAAGGCGCGAGGTAAACACGGCCATACATTACACGCGGGGGTGAAGCACATAACCGACCCTCGCTCACTTTTCCCCCCACCCACCCTCTTCGGCGAAACTTTATTGCTCGCTCTTCCATCTTTATTCCTTCAGCGGCTCTTATTATGGGGGCTCAAATCCCTCGCGATAAAATTTATCGTTAAATAAATTAGCCCGAAGAGAGCGGCGGCTCATTGTTTATTCGCGGATGTATATCTGATGGGACGGGAGTCTCTCTCTCTCTTTTGCCGCACGGTAGCCGGAATATTACGTTCCGAAAAAGTGTCTCCGCGATTTCGGAAAGATAAGCTACCGGGTCCCCATTACGCAACGGCCAAGAGCTGCTGCTGCTGCTTTCGTGGAACGGTTATCTCGGCGGGGATCAGCTAATTATTTCGAATGCATTCCCGATCGAAGTCGGGATTAAACGCGGCCCCGAAAAGAGAGAGAGAGAGAGAGAGAGAGAGAGAGAGAGACGCTCGCGAAAGCCGAGACTAATTGGACCCTTAGCCTTTCGGCCGCGCAGCGGAGTATACAAAGGATGTATACACACGAGCGGAGAGAGAGAGAGGCCGAATTTGAAATTCCGAAGCGGCTCGGGAGAGCGAGAGAGCGGCCCACAAATCTGTCAATTGTCTCGGGACAAATCTCGCGCGCGCCCGAGCTCTCGAAGAACTAGACGCGCGCTTTATGACCGCGGGGTTATTTCGGCGGAAAGACTCGGCGGCCACTTTGGATAATTGATGGGTCCCGTATAGCGGAGTTTTATTTTTGAGAAGGAGAAAAGAGAGAGAGGGAATTAAAAGCGGGTGGAGAGAGGATGATTAAGCGGCCGACGAGATGGGAACACGTGTCCTCGTGTAAACAGCTCGTGCCTAAAAGTAAACAGCTGATTTTGAGAAGTTAATTGCGTGTCGAGTTCCGAGTGCCTATTCTTCGCGCTTTACGATTTACGAACTTCTATTTTAAGTCTTGAGAGAAGGATAGATAACCTTATCGGAAGCGAGCGAGTGAGCGTGCGGCCGGCGGATACTGCGGTTACCGGCGGAAAATTGCGCCTCGTGTACCTGCGGTCGCTCGATTCAACGCACCTGTGCCACAGTATACTAATGAATGGTTTTTTATTTCTCTTGTTACAGAAAACGGAGAGCCAGCGAAGCTCAAGTGCAATCTCAGGAAGCACAAGCCGAACAGGAAGCCGAGGACGCCGTTCACGCACGAGCAGCTCGTGGCGCTCGAGAAGAAGTTCCGCGAAAGGAGGTACCTGTCCGTACCCGAGCGTGCCGAGTTCGCCACGTCCCTCAAGCTTACTGAGACTCAGGTAATTATCCGAATTTGATCGTTCATTTTTTTTTTTGCGGACTTTGGAGTAGGCCGAGCATAGTAGGTCAGTGGTAACAGTTAATGGAAACGTTGATGATCAAGGAAGATTAGAGATGATTTGTGGACAGTTCTATAAAAGACTTTGATAGAACTAGCCTTAGCTAGTAATTTCTTAATAAATATCAATAGACCTAGAAAAGTTTAAATGAAGCTAGATGAGATAACACTCTAGCAACTAACAAACTCTGTTATTATATCTCAACCCAATCAACTAACAATTCCCTATTCTCATGATTGCAGGTGAAAATCTGGTTCCAAAACCGCCGTGCCAAGATGAAGCGTCTCCAGGAAGCCGAGGTCGAGAAAATGCGCATGACCGCGATAAGCCAGCACCACGCGGCCTTGTACGGCACACCACCACACCCGAGCCTATTGGCAGCTTCAAGCCTCTACCCCATGGGTATGTTGTCACACCACCATCCGGGTCTCGTACAACCGACGCCAGTGCCGCCACCTGCGCGCAGGGATTGGGACGACACGGACGAGGACGACGAGGAGGCCAAACGGCGATAAAAATGGAGACGGGAGGGAGACTGTGAATAATAATAATAATAATTATAATCGCGAGCATCTGTATATAGACGTCCATTCGCACCCATCGATCCCTTCGTTGATGTTGTACATATATTGAGGATTAAGAGTTAGAGAAAGGGAGATGAAGGAGGATGGGGGGACATACCGTCATTTTTGTATAAATGTAAACAAGCGCTTAGTTCGTAGGATGAAGAGTATTTAATAATAAAAAATTACCAATCTTACTTGATGATGTTGTTTTTTTGATTATTCCTAACCTACATGTTCGCTATCACAACGGTCATAACTATCTTAGAATGAGAAAATAATGATTGCGTGCCAAAAGTTTCGAATTACGTAAGGTACGAGTACGATCAGTCAATGGTTATTCTCTTAGATCAGTCAACAATTCATTAATCAACGTTTATAAAACGCCATTTCTCGGCTAGTTGGCAACCATTTTATGGTCATTTCTAAGTTGTCATTGCATTGTTGATGCTATTTATCGTTCAGTCTCACTTGAAAAAACCTTCGAATCTCATTCTCCAACTACAGAACCATTCCACTCATTACTAAAAATACAGACCACTGCCTCCCGACCTATTAATCCCCAGATCTCGACCTCTCTACCGCGTAGTTTTCTAGATCCATCAACCCGATTACCAGTTGCCCTCAACGTCCTCTCTATGCGCGGATAAATTAGCCGGTAGGTGGCAATTAGTTTCGGCATCGGCCGCGCCCCGGGCGGCTGGCGCCACCATCTTGATTACACTCGCGCGCGTGCGCGGTATATAGAGAAAGACAGTAGCCGGCACTGTGTGTGCTGTGCGCACGGCCGAAAGGCTAATTAGCGATGCCCACCGCGCGATTGCTATATACGCTCCGCGGGCATAAATACGTCCAATTTTTTCGCGCGCTCGCGTATAGTCGAGTATACGCACACAAGGTTTTCCCTTCTTCTTCGCCTCCCTCTTCTTCCGTTCGTTTTTGCCCGCGAGCGAGAGCGCGGACGAATTTAATTTGCGTAATTGAGCGGCGCGTCGAGTCGTTTGTTGCCTCGCTCGGATTGAGATCTTCGGTACTGCGGCTGCCGCTGCCTGCCTGACTCGCGCTCTTGGAACGAAACTTTGTGCGTGCGTATTTGTATATATCGGGGAAACTAGTTGTAATATTATAAATCGAGGCGAGCGTTCGGTTTATGGATTGTGCGTAATTGCGCCGCGAGCGCGACGCACATCGCGTTCATTCTTTTTCTTTTTCTCCATCGACTGTAAATACTCAAACACACCGATCGATAATTTTTTTCCCCCCCGTACGTTCAAACTTTGTCGAAGTCGCGTAATTTTTGCGCTATGCCTCGTTACTTAATTAAATTTTAAACGGTAGGCCATAATTTATAATTAATTCGAATAGATTCTTATTTTTTTTATCGCCGTGCGGGTAATTACGCACGCGCACGCGAGAGCTGCTGCCCGCTTATTTGTATTGAAACGAAAATTAAATTAAAAAGTATATACGTATACATGCGACTGTACCGCTGTCGTGTTATGCGCCGCGTATAACGTAGAGGAAAAATGCGACGCTTTAAGAAAAAGGTGGACACATATACAGCAACAATTCGGTGCACGTATGTATATATCTTTTACATAACGCGTATAACGCACGCAGCGCAACGATCGTTGAATTGTACATTAATTAAGTGCGGAAATTGAATTGTTCGCGTTTAAAATTACCCCAATGGCGAAAGGCCAGACACTACTGCGATTCGATGAAGCCGATAACCCATCGCGTAATTAAACCGATATATATCCCATACGTAATTTTTTCATCAGCAGCGATTTTTCATACAGCGTATACCTGAACTTTCGGCCGCCGCACACAATGCAACAACAACCTCATCAGCAAATTGTTACTGCCCCGGCATCATTGACAATTATCGGCCGTGTAATCCGCTTTCCCGCACTTACTCAATCGCCCGCGCGCGTGTGTATATGCTTCATTTATCCCCGCCGCGCGTAATGCGAATGTATAATACGCGTCGTTACGCAACCGCGCCTAATTGTTTATGAAAGTACGCGAGCTAATTACGCGCAGATTTCCATCGCATTCTCTCTGTTTCTGTCTCTCTGCGGCAGAGTTATCTCGCGAATCGGTCTTCCGAATTTTCGCCTCCTCGTCTTGTGCGAATTTATACATATACACACGTACGCAGGCGAAATTGCCCCTTTCCGTAATTAGCGCATTAGTCACGCTCACCGTGGGCTTTTATCAGCTGGCGCACGCGATCCTCGGGCTACCTGAAATACGCGCGCACGCTCGACGACTTTTTCGGGAACCGCGGAGGCGGCTGTTTTGGCATGAATGGAGATACGAGTAAAAAGTATGTGTGTGCTTATTCAATGAATCACGTAATAATTAAGCGATATTTAATACCAGATGGTCGACGTTTTCTTGCCGGGCTTTGGATAGTTAATGGTAATTATAGGCTTTTTTGCTCGGATTCTTAGGATTAATAGAAGCCGATTTCGTTTCTAGTTCTGCGTGAGAATAATTTCGTAATCAATGGCGCGGTGACAAGAAATTTTTTAATGTAGGCGCGTGTAGCGTAGGTATGTGACGTATGCGCTTACAATTGGAAAATTAATCCTTTCGTTAGGCTCGTTAGCTTGCGATATAAGCAGGTGGAAGGAAATTACTAGGATCGAGGGAAACGTATCGGCAGATAATTACCTAGATTTCATAATTGTGTTTATGGAATGATGTAAATTAAATAATTTTTTAAATCGTTAAAGGAGATTGTTACTATATAGTTGAATACGAAATATCGTTCTAAATCTCATTGGTTATGATAAAAGTGAAGTGAAATTTTCAATTTAGAACGTTTATATAGCCTTTAAAAATGTTATTTACCGAGCAACAACGTTTCTTTCTGCCACTCTCTTATTTGCGCAATTCGCATTGCGATGTGAATTTCGGTTATTTGTCAATATAAATCATATAATCTTCATTTTGGTAATATTCAAACTAAGCTTTATTCTAATCCATTTTCTATTTTATAAAGCTCAACTAATTTCACGCTTCCATTAACAATCAATCAGACACAGCCTCCCCCTACTTATAATACTTTGAAAAAAAAATTAAAAATTATCAGAAACTCCAACCAAAATTACACCCCGCAAGATCATCAGTAGATAAATAATCGAACCTCGACCACGCGACCGTCACCTTATCGACCTATAATGATTCACGCGAATCGCTTTCCCGCGCAGTCACTCTCTCTCCACGAAATTTCGTAGATGAATCACACACACGCACACAATCATAGTCAGATCCGTGCTACGTGATAAAAACTCGCGCTCGTGCTTATCTCCGTACGTGCGCTCTCTCGCGAAAATGCTGCACATGGCGAAATATCTCGATCTCCACCTATATAACGCGCTTTGCACCTCTAATGAACGATTAAATTGATTAACTGGACTTATGCAATCGAAATTAATTATCCAGCGATAAATCGCCGTCGTCGTAGTCGTCGGCGCGCATTAATGATCGCGATAACACGCCGCCACCACCGGCAGCAATACACACATACACACGCGAGGATACAGATTGCTGATTATTTCGGGCCCTCGTATATACGTATGTATGGGTTAAATATATACGCCGGACCGTCACGTCATACGCGCGAATAAACTTATATGCATTGCGTAATTAACGAAATTAGCGTGTGTGTGAGGGAGAGAGGAAGCTTTATTAAAATTTCTCGGCGACACTGGCGCTAATTACGCGCGTGCGATACATTTTAATTTGCGGAGTTTCGTACATATAGTGCGATTTGCATAGGCGTTGGAAGTCTGTGTATATGTGTAATTTATGGGTGAGTTTTGAATGCTCTAATTTTTCGCGAGGCTGCGGTTCCGTCACGCAATCCAGATACGCCGCGAGTTATTATTTAATTTATCATTGCGGTTTTGAATGAAGAAACAGTGGCTCGCGATTGGCGATTCTTTTTTGCGGTCGGGCGCAACGACTGTGAGTGAATCTTTGCATAATTTACTTGAATTTGTTAATTTTTACTTAAAATCGAGTATTACATCAGTTTGAGACATTTCCGGTGGCTTGTATGGATTAGAAAGATAAAAGAATATCGAGTTTTCAAGTCCCGATAAAAAGTAGAATCAAGAAATGTTTTTTTTTTGTTGATTATCGAATCGATTATTCATATATTTATGTACATTCAAAACAATAAAATATCCAATCACGACAACAGACTCCTTAGAAAATCATTCCCCCCTTATGGCGCATTCTTTCATGCGATTGCAGTTTTCAGGTCACCCGGAATTATGACGTACCCATCGCGCCAACTATACACCGCCGCCAAACAAACCGTCGACGAGAAGAAAAGGAAAAAGAAATTCCAACCTGCACCGTTATAACGATACGACCCCGTCGGCGATGATTTTTCTTCCTTCGATCGCTCGCGCAAGGCTCCTTAATTAACCGACACGTCTCTCTTTCACGCCGCGCGGAGTATGCGATCACGAAGCGACCGCGCCAATAATATAATATTTATTCGATAACGAGCCATGAAAAGCGTGTTACGACGGCTTATTAATCTACCGATAACAATGTTACATTACTCGCTCTCTCTCTCTCTGTCTCTCTGTGTTTGCGCTTTCGCTCATTATCACCCCCGGCGAGAAATGGGACACGACGGCTGCTGCTGCTGTGCCATCGCATAAATCACTTATTTTAATTCATTTTCAGCGCTCCATTCAGGGATTGACTCATTAAGGAGCACGAGAGAGAGAGAGAGAGTGGCTGCGAGAAAAAAAAATGTGACCGCCGAGCAAATTTAATTAATTGGCCACAGGAGTGTGTGAGTTGCCACACATTCGTTATAAGATTGATTAAATATTAAGAGAGTAGGTGTTTGCAAGTGAGTTATTGGACATGTGTGTGCGTATTTACGGGCGAAAAGCGGCAGGAGTTTCGCGAGGTTGGATGAGATTGGAAAAATTTTCCATGAGCGTAATTCGTGTGTTGATAGTAGAGTTAGAGAAAATAGGAATGTTCTTACAGATGAGAATGATAACGGAAATGTGACATAAATTGTAAGAGGTGTTAGAAAAATTAGGGAAATTTAATTTTTAGGTAGGTATACAAGTAGTTTTGTTAGTAATTGTCAAGCAGGAAATTTTCCGAAAGGTTATATTTATGGCTTCCTCCTAGAGATAGATTTGTGACAGTAATTTTTGCTTTCTCATAGAGATGTTTCAAGGCGATATATGTGTATATTAGTTGATTTTGATAATTTTTATAATTTTAATTTTTTTAATTAATATCCGATGAGGGGTCGGGTGCGCGGGCTACCCATTTCTTACGCGTAGAATGACTCGTAGTAATTGTAACGTAGAATGTTCGGAATCAAAAGACATGCTTTTTCAAAAATGTTTGTATGGATGTATGTAGGTGTGTGTATACGCCTAGATCTCAGCTTATACTCGGTCGATTTTAACCGGAGAGGTCTCATTTTCTTGTTTCTTTTTTTTGTGTGATTGCGGGTCAAAAATCCGTTTTTTGATTGGGCCGATGCATATTTGTTTTATTTCGAATTTTCGACTTTCTCAAAATTATTTTTTGCTTTTTTTTATGATTGGATCAAGATATTTTAATCGGATGGGTATCATTCGAAAAAGAATTAAAAATCCTATATTTTCTAAAAAAAAAAAATTTCTAGCTATCACGGTTCTTTTGTTATTAACAAAAACGATTTTTGTTAAAAAGCTTATAACTCCTAAACTAAACGGTCAATTTTAGAGAAAAATCACGATAATGCAGAATATAAATAGCCTGTAAAAATTTCAATACATTCTTTAGGTTAGTTTTTGCGAAAAAAATTGAAAAATGAAAAAAGTGAGTTTTGTATTTCTGACGATAACGGGAGTAAAATTGACTTAATCGCTTCAAAATTCATTGGTCCATAAATTTCAGAGATATTTGAGGCAGCTAATAAAGGCTCAAGAATAAGAAATAATGTGTTGAAATAATGTATTGAAAAAACATGTAGAATGAACATATTTTATTTGAACTATATACTATACATATAGGAGCGTTAAATTAATTTGGAGGAAGCTACGTGCTCGGCTACGTGCCAATATATTGGCAGCGGTTTTCTTATACCTATTCATAATCTTAATATCACAAGTAGCAAGCAACACCATAATGTAGAAATATATATTCAAACTATGAAATATATAAGTATAGATTTCCTCTATATTATACACGTTTTTCAACTATCACAATAAATAATTATATGTATATAAATTCGTAACATTACAACCTATACATACTATATTTTGCAATTTATAGAATTTACTTGTATATATTAATCTTATTAGAAATATGCACAACCTGTTAATCAGAGAATTAGCTTTAGCTTGAGCTAATTTATAATTTACAGATCTTACAATCTTTTATTCAATATTTTGATGTACTTTTGAATAATTTCAAATCAACATTATTGTTAAAGTCTCTGCCATTTGTTCTATAGTTTTCATTTTAGCTT
>UXGD01000958.1:0-42423 GCA_900474315.1 Torymus auratus
CCGCTAAACGCCCGCACGAGAGAGAGAGAGAGAGAAGCCCGGATTTTCCCGTGGCGTTTTTCCGCGCGATATACTTCTCTTCGTAGCGTAGGAGGAAGAGGAGGAGGGGGCGGAGTCGCTTTCGCTGCGGCAGCAGCAACGTCTCCCACGCTAGCGCGCGGTAAAAACATAAGTCGGTCGCGGGGTGGTGCGGTTCGGGAGATTTGGGAAGACGGTTTCGGTACTTATAGGGTAATTTCATCGGGTTTGGGTATAATATACTTGCGTTTAATTATGTTTGTTATATTAAATTTGGTAGCGTTTTGGATCGATAAATGCGTCTGGCGACGAAGTAAATAGTTATATGAAAGTTTATATACTTTGATAAAGGACGATGAGAAAAAAAGGGGCGGAATTTCATACTTTCTCATATCTCGAGAGCGCAAAACTTTCAACCCGTCGCGCGCGCCTTCCGATTTCCGGCCAGTTTTCTCACTCACCCCTTAATCCGTCACTGCTAAATACTTCTCTTTCTCTCTGTCTCTTTTTCTCTTTCCTCACTTCCATCGACCTCTCGTCGCCTTCTAATTATTCCCAGCGACGACGCTCACAGTTTTGCTCTCCCTCTCTTTCTCTTTATTGCCTTTGTCCCTTCCACTCTGTCAGATATATAACTCTCGGCTCAATTTCCACGCTCGTCGTTGCTAAAGAATTTCTTTCCCGGGACGTCGAATATTTTCGAAAAAAAAGGTCGCGTTGCCACATAGAGCTCCGAAGTTTTTTCGTCAAATAAAAAAAGAAAAGAGATTCTTTTTTATATATATATGCGCGTATACATATATACATACGCGCGTGGGTGGATGTGGGTGTGAGAGAAAGAGATGAGAGATGTTCAAAGGGCGGTGCGCGAGTGCGGGTCTAAAGCAACTTTTCGCAGTGCTTTAGTGCACTTTGTGCACTGGGCGCTGCTGCTGCTGCTCGCGGGAAAATGGCGCGCAAAGATTGCTCTTCTTCTATTCTTCTTCTTTTTTCTTCGTTTTCATCATTTCGCCTGTAAGTGTGGAGAAAAGTATATTATTTTTTTTCGACAAAATTATTTAAACTCGTTCTACGAGTAGTTGACCAACCAGACAATTCAGATGTCAATCTTCTATATACATTTCACCCACAATTGCGTATAATAAGCAAACGGATAAATTACGGTTCACTATTTAACGAGATTATCATTCACCCCTGTAAATACACTACGAAAATATTCTCTATATACAATAGCTACACCAGCATCCCCAAAGATCCCTCCAATTCCACTCACCAAAACACCGACACGCGCATATACATACAGTGGCCCACCGTCGACCGCAAAATTAGAACGCGTCGCGAGAGCGTGCGCCCGAGTGAAATTCCACTCTCTCGGCGAAGCTTCGCGGGCGCGCTATCGCGTTTCTCCCTCGCACTACTATATACTCTCTCGCGACACATAACGAACTGCCTCACACTGCTGCTGCTGCTGCTACTCTCCCCGGCGTAATTATCGTCGCTCGCGCGAGGGCGTTCGCTATCATCGATCGCGAAATTACGCCGACTCGCTCCGTTCTTACTCCCTCTCTCTCTCTTTTTAAATTTCAACTCTCCCGCTTACACCCGCGCATGTATACGTGTAATATACGCGAGGGTGAGTACGTTGATGGTATACACGCCGACCAATAATCTGTTACTCCTCTACTCTCTCTCGTTCTCCGCGACCCTAACCTAACCCAACGCGCGCCGGTACACCGGCGGCGAAAAATGAAAAGAGCGAGAGTGCGAGAGAGGACAGCATAGCCAGACTCTCTCTGCGAGCTGCAGCAGCATGGATCGGTCGCGTAGTCTGAACGCCGGCAAACAGAGAGAGAGAGAGGACGGGAGAGAGAGAGAGAGAGAGATCACGGAATGGGCACAGGTTACCATGGAAACCATCCAGCAGCCAACTGCACGGCATCCCCGCGGCGGCCGCGACGTCATCCAATCCCAAGTAGAAGCTGCGCGCGTGTGTATATACGTGCGAGACGCCGCCGCCGCCACCGCCGACACGCCGAATCCAGAGACGAGCCTATTTTACTCTCTCCCTCGCTCTCTCGGGGCGGATATATACGCAGCGGCCCTTCTTTTTTTCTCCCTTTTGCGCGCGTTTTCTGCATTCTCCGGCTCTCTCTCTTTCTGCTCTTCCTCTATATCTCGACCGACCGAGCGAGTAAGTTTGGTCCTCTCGTTTTCTTTCGTTCGGTCTGCCTCTCGGCTCTATTTTTCGGAACAGTCAGAGAAAGAGGGAGAGAGATAGAAGTATATGGGATCTTTGTCTCGCTGATTCGCGGCCGTCGTCGCCATCTCACCGCCGAGTATATACGACACGACGATTGTTTTCCCGTAATTCACCCGCGGCCTTATGTCGTTCACGAGATTGTTCGCCGTCTGACGTATTACATTTATACCTGACGGTATATATAACGTAATTAAGAGAGGTGTGAGAGAATGGAAACATCATTGGGATTCTTTTTGTCGTGCTCGATGTCCAAGGCATGTAAATGTATAATAACTGCACGACAAGGCCAATATCCGATTGATGATACACACTTATTGACAATCGATTTGGAATCGTATAACTAATCTGTGTGTACATATATGTACAAACACGTATAGACATACCTGTCTGTCTCTGTGGTCTATGCGTGTAAACTAATTCATTGTGCCATACGTATAACGGCTTTGATTGACAATCCTACAAGTGACAATCAAATTGATCTGTGTGTGGGTGTCTATATATATACAGTTCTACATCGCTATATAGTAATGAACCTATGTGTCGGCACAACCCTTCTATACCCCTCGCGTCATCTCTCTATCAACCCTCGCGTATTACAATCGCGAATACGAATCGTGCGTCGGCCTTTTGCCCTCGCGGATTTTGCTCCATTCATTATACACTCTCAATGTACACGCGTATTACACGTATTTGGATTCACAGAGCAAGCTCTGTCCTTATCGCGCTCGCGCGCGTATCGGTTGCGCAACGAGAGAACCGCGCCCGATAAGGAAGTGATTACCCGCGCGCAACAAAAAAGCGCTCGCGCGATATACGAAACGAAGAATAAGATACTAGCGACAACATTTACTACTTCTTCGAGCCTGGCTGTCAAGGACGAAAGTGAACGGTAATCTGTCTGTCTGTGTGAGTGTGTATGTATAGGATAATAAATCGATTGGTCGATCGATCGACTTATCGCGTGCTTGTATATGTAATAACGCTGAGAAAAGAAAATGATCTTTACTGTTAAGATATTTATCGAGTTATCTAAAACTTTGATATTGTATAATAGTTAAGATATCTATGTTAAACTACTGGAATATCTATATAATTATTCTGTACTTTGGAGTTGAGCCGTGTAAATCATAGCTCAAAATCGAGTGTAAAATCGATATAAAAAATTTCAACACAAAAAGGAAGCTTTGTACCGGTGAAAAAGAAAATTTTTTTTGAGAAATGATCATGTAACAATTATAATGGATGATATTGTAACAATTGCAATATCAATGTTTTCTTTAAAGATACTGAAATTGTTACCCCAAAAATGATATCTTAACCTTTACAATATACACAGTAGTTGGCCATATATATTGAAACTCAGCTATCCTAACAGTTACACTATGCCATCTTAATCATAAAGATATCCTTTTCTCAGTGACAGGTTTTAGATTTTTCAGAACCGCGTCGTTTAATTATAAGCGTACCTAATCACGTGCTTTTCAACGACACGCGCTCTCTCATTTCTCCAGTCATAACAGCGCAAGGATGAGACGTATTTTCCTCCGCGAGGTGAAGCAGCACGCGCGGCCTTGAGTCTCTCTCTTTCGCCGTTATATTATTTTCGCTATGTTTATCCTTCCAATATACATATATATCCTGCGAGCGCGTGTGCAGTAGATACTACCTAAACAGAAGGTATAAAGTGGGTCGGTGCGCGGATATCCTCGTGGGATTGATTACGAGTTTTTCGCGTGTGTGCGAGTGGACTCTGCGGACGGGATATACATAGGAAAGGTTAGGAGATGCCGGTTGGTATTGATAGTGGGGAGTCGAGGGTATTGTTGTGTTTTTCCGTGCACGGCGTTGGTGGTATCACAGAAAGTTACGGTGTATCACAATGATATACATATAAATACATCAAAATACACAGAATATCGTGAATGGATATATCTCGTACCTCCGCGTCACCCTGACCTTACCCCACAGCTTCTTCCTTAGCCGGGTTGCTTTAATTAAATTACCGCGACGTCGACGACGGTTTTCGGCGCCCAAATGCGCGCTTAATCATACTCGGAGTCTCGCGACCCCACCGCGCGTAATTGATGGATCCGCGTGCGCCAGTCGTGGAAATTGGGTCGGCCATCGGGTGTTCGTCGTAAATTAAGTGTGAGAGAGGGAGAGAAAGGGTTTTTCCATTCGAACTCGTTGATATATTCATTGTCGGCTATATACCTACCCCGCGCGTCTCGATTAATCGCGAGGTGTGGATTTGCCATGATGGTAAGTCTCGATGATGGTGAGATGCGGTGTTGTGGGTTATGAAAATTAATGGAACTTGGAATTGTGGGATATGGGTACTCTCGAGGTTTCGGAGGAATTATACTCGCGGATATTTGACTCACTGTCGCAACATTGTATGATTTTGTAGCAGGATTCGTGTACATGCTCCAGAGGTTTCTTTGTATAACGATCGGTAATAAGGTTTTTAAAATCGATCATGTAACACACGTCGCAGTTCAGCCACAAGTGAATTTTCACACAGCTCTTGAAGAAAAAAAAGGTGTATACAAGTACACAAAACTCGTCCCTTCTCGTATAAGCTTCAACTCTCGCAATCACCTCTGCGCGCTAGCGCGTCGCAACTATCCACCGGGCAACGGTAAATATCGAGCGGGTGTGTACCGTTAAAAACGAGAGCACGACGCGCGCACTCGACGTGTGTCGTACTTCGATTTGGACGGAAAAAACGAGCGGAAATGAAGTTGCGCTCGCTTGACGCTCTGACGGTGTACTACCTACGCTACAGGCGAAGTTTGTTGCCGAAGTGCAGTTTTCAGTCGGGCGCGCGTCGACAGCGAGGGCGAAAATTGTAGTTTCAACGCTCGTTTATCGGCTTTTAACGCACTGAAGCAAGGCTTGCGCGCGTGGGATGTGTGCGACTAAACAAATGACGGCTCGCGAATGCTTAATGGATTGATAAACCTCGTTTTCCCCATCCCAAGTTTATTTTTATCGTTAACCGGAAACGACACGATCTCGTCTATAGAGCAAGAGTGGAACAATGATATTTATACGACTATCGATGCGTGTAATAGACGTTTCTATTTCCTCTCTGCATGCGACGCGACTAATTTTGTAATGTATCAGAAAATTTGGCGTTAAATTAAAGTCATGTACTAATGTATCATAAATGTACTAATGTATCAGAAAATTTGGCGTTAAATTAAAGTCATTCTATATACACACTATTTTGCACTCTCTCTGTATAACTCGCATTTTTCACCCCTCGCGTCAAGGTCGTCCAGATATTATGTGAATAACGCGCAAAAGCGCAATGTGTATATATCGTTATGTAACAGCGCTTAACACACACACATACAACTATATATCAAAACTGACGTAACTCTCGCATGCGGTCTCTCCTCTCTCCGTAACATCTCGCAGACGCGCAAGTTAATAATCCTCGTGTAGAAAACTTTGCTCGCGCGCGAAATCTTCCCCTCTTACACACACACACATTTCGATAAATAAATTAACTTGGCAGAGAGAAGTCCCTCTCTCTCGTTCCCAAAAATCCAATTAAACGCGTCACTCCGGCGCACTAGCGCGACGCCTTCATAAAGTCTCTCACAATGGAAACTTCTGCAACAGCAGCAACAGCCGGCAAACGCGGAAGATTATCCGAGAGGTGGTCGAGTTGTAGGAGTAGGAACTTTCCCGGCGGCACACTCGTTCTATTACGTGTATATATACATACACAGACATACACTGTGTTATAAGCGTACGGGCGTAAGACGGTAGAGTAAAGTGGGGGGAGAACTCTGAACGACGCCACGGGGTGTAGGCGCGCGCGCGCGTTCGCTCGAATTAGCCGCGGCGCGAGGCGAGGTAGTTTGTAGTCAAATGCCGGGAAAATAAGGGTAGCGCGGCCCCAAGGCACGCTCACATGTATAAGCTTTTTCACGCCTCGTGTACAGACAGACACCTCGTTATCGAATTATACTTATATTATGTAGGCATATATAAGATAACAGCAAGTGACTGCGCGGACTGCGTGATCGCCGCCGTGTATTATATGCATCATGCGCATTGTTGCAGCTCGCGCGAGAGAAAGCGAACAACAACACAGCGCCGCGTCCTAGATTTCAAGAGAGCCGACGCGGCGCTCTCCGCGCTGGTATATAAGAGAGACAGTGAAAGGATTTTCCTTTTTTACGGCGAGTTGTTGCTGCTGCTGATGCGGTTGTTGCGACTGAAGGTGGAGCGATGGCTAAATAGTATAATTGTCTATATAGTATATAAGTTCATAAGGTAGCAGCTCGTTGCGTATTCGTAGTTTGACAGTGAAGAACTGTTGATTCAGCAGCTTCTATCAATACAAGGATATTGTTACGGTATTATACGTGATCCCATCGCAAAAGAACCTACCAAAATCGCATATACTTACTTATCTCTTATATACACACAAACAGAGCCTCAATCGGGTTACATTACCAGATTAGCCCTTATATACCCACTCTCTTGGTACATATACAGGAGTCGTAGGCGCGTTTATTACGCGCGCTGAGTCATTGCGATATCGTTTCAAAAGACGACGAGGACGAGGCACACTTTCGAGAAGCGCCAGTAGAGAGCCTCTGTGCACTGTATTTGTACGTGTGTGCATATATACACAAGGATATGCTGTGCTGTGCTCGCTTATATACGCCGCCGGCCAAACAGAACGCGCCATCTGTCGTGGCACCTGCGAACCGCAACGCGGCGATTCAATCGATTCACTTCTCTCTCTCTCGTCTCGTTCTTCTTTTTGCTCTGATATGTGTGTGTGTACATGCGTACCTATACGCGCGTGTGTGTGTGAGTGAGACGAGTTGGCAGACGGTTTTCGCGCGTAAAGAGGGGCGGGAGGGGGATAAAGGACGCGTGCACGCGCGCGTGTGTGTATGTAGACATGTGGCGCGCACGATTTGGTACTGTAATGATACAAAGCTCAGTGTTGATTTTGTTTTTTTTTTAACTTATTTATTATTTCATCATTTATAATATAGCGTTCTGGTAGTATCGCGATCGGGTTTTTAAAAAAGAGATAGCCTATCTTCGGAGTTTATTCTATAGGTATACACTTTCTAACCGAAGCGCAGCGGCTCCGATGACAATCGATTTCTGAAAAAACGGTACCCAACTATACTCCTCCTCCTTCCCACGCGATTATTCCGCAACGCGGTGGATATATAGGCTCGCAATTAGTATAGCTGCTCTCTCTAAACGCCGGTTGAATGTTAAAGCGCCTCGGAGAGTGTATATCCGAGATTTCGTCGAAATCAGCCGGTAAACGCACGCAGACACCTCGCGAGCACGCATTGTTACAGGTACGTGTCGCACCTGCCGCGTCGCTGCTCTGTCGCTCGCTGATTACCGCATATATACGCGTCGCGATCGACTCTCTCTCCCTCTCCGTCAAAGTGTATACACGAGCAACACGTGCGAGTATAAGAGCGGGGGACAGAGTGTGAGATAAGTGCGAGGATATATATAACGACCGGACACACTGTTTGCGGCGGATATGCGGTCGTGGAAGGTATATATGACGGGGAAGGAAGGAAGGAAGGAAGGACTCTTGAACGTGGAAGTGGGCCGAGTATAACGCGAGGCTTCTCGAATTTCATGTCATATCGGCGGGCTATCCGGTTTTTCTCTCTCTAGCTCTGACTGATTGTCATGGAAATGACTTTATACACGCTGCAAACGTACGTTGAGCTGTAAACCCTGCTGTACAAGCTAACTAGATACACATGTCAATCTAATCGCAATATCCCGTAATTATGATCGCCGCAAAGAAGCATACATCGTGTGCAGCAACTCTTGAGCGAAAAAACACGTAGTACATATCGTCTCTCGTTCCCGCGCACCCCCGCCCGCGTGTTAAATTTCTCCTCGAACGACTCTCGAGCGACAAAAAAGCGCTCGCTTCTTCCTCCCTCCCTCTTTCGCGCAGGTATAGCACAACAAAGCGCGCCGATCGGTATATATATATAAGTATATACTATACCCATCGCCCGTTGCCGCCGCTCGCAGGTGAACGACTACAACTACTACTACTCTATTTCCATCTCTCTCTCTCTTTCCCTCCACGCTGCAGGATGCGCGTGTGCCCCCCTTATATACGTATATACACACACGTGTGTATGTGTGTGCACGCGTGCACAAGAAGGGCCGCCGTTGCTCTGCCGCGCGCCGGCTGCGCACGCATATATACGCACACGCTCGCGCGCCGGTTCCCTCGTCGTCGTAGTCGTCGGTCGCGGCCGGCATCAGTCGGGTGCAGCGTACGTGTGCCGCCGGTTGCTCGGTTCAACGCTGCGCTTTATATATACCTATATATGTATACACGCGCAAGTACTTTATGTACGTATATCGCCATCTCGGAGCAAATGTAGATACACACACCTACGCACGTGTGTGTGTATGTACGCGCGTGCGCAGTTTTTCCCGCGATTTTCCGGGCACCCGTGCCGTGAGGAGATACGTGTGTGTGTATGATATATACATACATTAACGTATATGGTGGTTTGTGTGTGAAATTTTTCGGAGCACGTGCATCAGCGATGTGATTTTTTTATTATTGTTCTCCAAGATACACTCGCGTGTGGTACCAGTTATAGAGTGTGTGTGTGTGTATGGCTAAGGAAAAGTCATTGGATTAGCGCGTCTTCTGTATATGCGGCGATCGAGTGGAGTGCCTCTGGTGGGGGATTAGAACGCGAGTGAGTGAGGAGGATGTACTCGCGGAGATTCGACGTTCTGCAGGGCTTGGTCAGCTACCTCCTCGTCTCAGGTGTGTGTCTGTCTGTGTGTGTATATATACATGAGCGCGCGCCAACTTCTTGCCGTTTTTACGACCACCTTGCGGTGGCTCGAGCCAGCGAGCGCGATCTTTCGAGAAGAAGAAGAGAAGAAGACGACGAAGGAAGGGTTGTGGAAGAAGAAGAAGAGAGAACGGTTGCCCAGCTCTCTCTCTCTTGCTACCGTAGGTCGTCGGTCGCGTATACGTGTGTCTGTATATATATAGGAATGCAGCCGATCGCACGATGGTCAGGATGCGCGACACAACGCAGCTCTCGACTATCTATCTATATGCGTTACACGCGTGTAGTAGAAGAGCGTAATAAACAACGGTATCATCCGGTATATATATATACACACGCTGTCGCCCGCGCGATCGTAATCCTATATAATACGCGCAACTCGCCCTCCCCCTTTGACTTATACACACGTACGTACAGCAGTCACGCGGGTCGCGCGTATAGGGCTATAATTAGCGCACGCGCACTCTCGGAAAATGCAAAGAGGCGAAAAGAAGAGAGAGAGAGATTTACGCGCGGTCGTCGGCCCTTATTCGCGAAGGGTCGCGCGCGAAAAGTAGGAAGCGGAAGAGACCGGAAGCGAAACTGGGACTCGCGCGACTCGTTTCTCTCCCCCTTCTCTTTCCTATATATATATACACACATGTGTGTAGGGTTGGCGGGTAGGTTTTGTACACGCGCGCAGGGTGGTAGTAGTGGGGATATAACTACGCCGGCGGCGCGTCTATTTCGGGGACCATAGAGCCCTTCGGTATACGTACATATACATACGTGGAGAGCGGTTGGTAACGATCGGTGATGCCGACGGTATTGATATCTATGTATACAGCGTTGTACGTAATCTTCGGTACCTGGCTTCTGAATTTGCCATAGAACGAGTAGCAGCAACTTGTTGACAGTCGTGTCTCTATCTCTACCGACTACGCTGTGTTGTCTCCTTTTCCTTTCGTCTAATAATTACGACATACGTATATTCTCATATACATATCGCGTGCGCGGTGATTCACACACACGTGAAAGCTCTCGAGTACCGCGCTTTTGTTGTACACACTGCACGCGTGCGCGTAACAATCATGCAGGTGGGCTGCCGGCTATATATACTGTCATTTAACGCTACCCGCACGTGTATATATATAGTTATTATTACCAGCTGCACAGTATATAATCGCATGCAGGAGGCGCGCGCGAGCGTCGAGTAAAAGAGAAGGAAAGAACAAATTTTTTCATCCTAAAAGATAAAACTTTGACGAACCTCGCCACCACCCTCGCTATATATGCGTGATGGAAAATAATAATAAGAGAGAGAGGAGAGGAGAACAACGAGAACCCTCGAACTTTATACATACAACTATAACCCCTCCGCTCGCGCACTACACAAATCCGCCATTTTTTCGCGCGCGTATTCTCGGGCAGCGGTATAGTAGCCGCGCGCAATAAATTCCCAAAGTGGAAAAGTTACTTTATAACCGCTGCTGCTTGCCGCTATCCTACCTTCCTCTCTCTCTATGTTCATTACTCGCGCATGACCTTCCCTCTCTCTCGTTCTAGCGTATACTCATTATGTACCGGTCGCCCTCCCTCCCCTCTCCTCTCAGCGCGCGTAAAATCATAGGCGAAGTGCAGAGAGTGAGTGAGTGTGCCGAGCTCTCCATTGTTTACGCAAGAGGTTGCTTGCGTTGCTGCTGCTGCTGCTCCCCTCCGCTGCTGCTGCTGCGTACGTGCGCGCACGCGGTTGCCGTATGGTCGTGTGTATATGCGTATACGCGGAGGAGGTGAAACGTGGGTCTTCGTGTGTCATCGGATTTTAGACTTTTAGACGTCGCGGTTATTTAGATGTATATAGGATATGTCGTGGTCAATTATTCTAATCGAAATATCATAGTCGATGTAGACCCTTTGGTGAATGACTATCCACCTTTTTTTTTTCTTTCATTAACAATATAACAGCGTCGTTCGTTAACGGCCGGGATCTAGTTGTACCGGATTATATCGGGTTGCGACTTTCAGCGTATACCTACGCCCGAGAGTACAACGCAGTCGATAACGGAACAACTTTTATAATATAGACGGGGTTGGTACATGTAAATATAACTCTCTCTCTCGCGTTCTCTCTTAAAATAAAGAGGATGATGGATTTAACGTTCGCATCGCGCTACGTATATATAACAAAGGCTTCTATACATTACATAAAATATCGCGTATTACGTAGACGAAGGGAGATAGATCGAGAGCGAGATTACAGCAATAAACCCGTGCCGGCGGGCAAAATTCACCCGCGCCATATATGCCGCGTCGTCGCCTAATCATCCGGTTCTAATGCACCGAAAAACCCCGACGCACCCTATTCGACAAAAGCATCATCACACGCGCCATATGGACGCCTCTCTCCCTGTACACACGTACGTACCCCCTTGTTACACACACACACACCGCTATAGGATATACGTATTCTCTCGCTTTTACGAGGCGCTCGCTCTATGAATTTGAATTCGCCGCTCGCTTGCGCGCGCGTGAGAGAGAGACCGGGTAAGCTTTTACGGCCGAGAGACGTGGTGGTAAACGCTGCGTCTGTATATGTATACGCGTTCGTTTGATCGATTGCCGAGGTGCTGAGGAAAGTTTTCTTCTTTTTCTTTTCTTCGCCTCGGGAGAGGGAGCGTAAGGCTGTAGGAGGTATATATACAGGTTCCAGGAAGGGGGTGAGGAAGTGGGGTTGTATGTCGCGCGCGCGCGCGGGGGGCGAGTATAGGTTGCTGTGCGAGAATGATTTGCTTTTATGAGTGTAGGTCGTGCATTATATACTTTAGAATAGTTATGGAGAGAACACGACGTTGCGGTAGATCGCGTAATGACAATCACCGCTGGTGTACGTGCCTGAGTGGTGTTGTATATAGTTGATGTGTGTCAAGAAAGAGTCGCGGTTAATTGGTATATATACATAAAAATTCCTCAATATATACCTTATATTCGTACGTATATATTCTTCCTACAGTCTCTTAGACAGTGAGAAAGAGCCGTTTTTAACGAGTTATCGATCTTCTGCACGTAAAGCACGTGCCGTGACTGCACTGCTCTCTCTCTGCACGAAGGAATATAACGTCGTCGCGTAGTCGCGCGCTATACGCGATTTGCATATTCAATTCGCGCGCGCCTGAGCCTCTGTGTGAACGTACAGACATATACACGCGGTTTTCGCGAAATTTCACGTGCACGCTTGTAAGACAAGAGAGCGGTCGGAGGTAATTGATTGTTCTGCCGAGGGGGATAATTAGGTATCGGGTGACGCGATGATATATAGGAGAGGGGACGATTTTCGGTTGTTATGGTATAAATATAAGAGATACATATTTCGGGTATTCATGTAACGCTGTTACCTAAACGCGCGGGTCCTAAATAGCGCGAGGTTCGTTCGAATTTCATAACGATATGATAGCCGCGGCTAATTACGTGCCCATCGCGGGTTAATGTAACGCCGTGTGACGGCTGATGTAATCGTTCGATAAACGAACTTAGCAATTCGATGGGCGTATATTTAGCCAGGAACGACCAGCAGACGAGTAATTTTAGTCTCTCTCTCTTTCTCCAGTGTGGTATAGTAGTGGCGTCATTCTCACATATTAAAAGCATCGTAGCACAGTGTACAGCGCAGGCGCGCGCTAGCGTGGAATCTAATTTTAAAGTTCGCGCCGAGTTTGCGCGGAAGGGGAAGAGTTCAGTTTTTTGCTCGACGCGAGACCGAGGTTGTTAATTATTTAGGGGTCGGAGGCTTTTTTTTCATAAGGCGGGCGTGAGGAGAAAGCGACGAGGGGGATGAATCTTTTTAGATGAGAGTTTAATGTGGCGATGATGAATTTTTCATCGGTGGCGCGCGCGCGCCTGGGAGTTTTTCCGAGGTTCGATGTATAGGTTATGATATATATTAAAAATTTTGGTTTCGCTGTGGAGATCGTATGATCTGCAAAAGTCAACATACAATGAAGATGCGAGTTTTTTAGGACTAATGTAATATCGACGCGGCTATACGTAAAAGAAGGTACCATCTCAGAATCCGACTTGAAAAGATATACCAACTTGGAGGCTAGTTCGAAAAGATACCAACTCGCGAATAAAGTTTTAATCAACTTTGCGAATTTCAAAACGAACCTTGAAATTATGATAAGAGTGATATAAAAAAATGCATCAAATGTGCAATCGAATAATCCCTTTAAAAAGATACACCTTATAATACAAACAAAAATACTTTTTTCGTTTGTTCTGACTAATTAAAGTTAACCAAAAACGAGCTAATCAAGAGTTGCTACCATTTCCAACCGGATTCTGAGATGATATCTAAGCCTATGCAAGAATGCACAGCACGCGAACTTGATCCCTGCTCCTCGTAACTTTGCGCAACCTCTATACATCAATCACTCGTCAATTCCCAGTACTCCACCCAGTTGGTTCCTCGAACCCCCTCCCGATTATTCCACGACCCAAACGTCCTCCGCTCTCCATTATATATTTTTAATATCGACCTAGCCGTCCTAATTTAGCAGCCCCCCCACACTCGCAAACAGACGCAATAACTCGCGCTATGAGGCTATGACGCAACACCAGCAGCAGCGGTAGCGCCACTCGCTCGACCGCAACAACAATGCCCATTCAAACAAACCGAGTATATAGCGCCAAAAATAACCTATCACGTACGTACTTACGTACATAACCTTTATCCCATCGGTGATCAGCGATATTCCCGAGGACGCGCGCGCGCGTCGCCGTTGGAAATTCATCGGCGCCTATACACACTCCTCCTCCCGTTCAATTACGCGCTCGCGCTAATGATTAAAGACCTTCCGCGAGCGTGCGAGCGATCGA
Organism: Torymus auratus; assembly: GCA_900474315.1. Taxonomy (NCBI): domain Eukaryota; kingdom Metazoa; phylum Arthropoda; class Insecta; order Hymenoptera; family Torymidae; genus Torymus; species Torymus auratus. The sequence continues at coordinate 13,978 of UXGD01000958.1, forward strand.
TCCTCGCCTTGATTACAAGTCTGCTGTGAGGGGAATATGCTGCTATGGATCGATCAGTGAAAATTTCGCCCTCTTCCTCCCCACCGCCAGAAGAAGAGAGAAGGAAAAAGAGAGGCAGACTTTGATTGGCCGTTTGGCGAGGGGGATGGATCACCCAGGGGGGAGAGATTTTGCTCGCTCCTCGGGTTCTTTGGGGGGGCTATTGTGTGAGAATGTTCGAGACCGATTTTGTGACTGTTATATAGTCACGTAGCGGCCGTTCGCGTGTATTTGACTCGACTGTTGTAACTTTGCGTCTGGTGTGTGTGTATGCGATGTATTATTTACGATGAAATTTCAACTAATGACAGCATCTCTTTTTTCTCTTCTGTTTCAGAACGCGAAAGGCAGCCCGTCGTCACCACCACCCACAGGGTCTCAGCGTAAGTACCACTGTCAAACAATCAATTGTAACCGAAAATTGAGCAACGTCGTATACAATCATTTCGATTGCGGTTATATAATCAGCCAATTGCGCACGACCTACCTTACGATACACGCGGTATTTGCGGAGCTCTAATTACTCGTGCACATCGATCGGAATCCCATCCTCGAGGCTCTCTCTCTCACTTCGCTAAGGTAAACTCAAGAGAAGAGCCAGTGGATGCTGCTACTTGCGGTAAACGACGGAGATAAGTACACAAAGGAGAGACGACGCCTCGCAAAAAGGAGCGAACTCTCCAGTGTCAAGGATAAATAGCTGGCGAATTCGTAACGGAAGAGAGCCGCTAACGAGCGTTAATCCGTCAAAGACGTGCCAAAGAGATAGAGAGAGAGATTGATTATGCAGTCTTGGTCCGCGGTAATTTCTTTTCGCTATAATACGGCCTTTGCTGTCGGTTTATGAGGAAATTTACGGTATATTATAATATAGTGCACATCGTAGTAGCTGGTGTAGCGGAAAGTCAGCGGCTCTTAATTTTATTGGCTCATCGATATATAAGGGGTAAAATAAACTTTTGGAAAGAGGATATCTGATTTCTTTAACGACGAGAGCGGTCGAGACTTTACAATTTATTAAATTACATCCCGGTTGCATATATACTATTAACGTCAAGTTTTAACGTGTATATATAGGTATAAAAGTCGCACTTTTTATAATGCATAAATATAAGCGACGCTCGCATAATAACGATATTTTTATGTAATCCGAATGACCATACTTCGTCGTAATAAACGCACTGACCCTACCTCGTACTTGAGCCAAGGCTATACCAATCGCATTGTGAAAAATCATTCGAGCGTATAATAACTAACAGCACATTATGCTATCAATAATAACACTATAATCGCATACTCCATGCAACATACACACGCAGACCTCGAAACCTATATACCAATCGTCGTGGTGAACTTTCCTCCGTGAACACATACAATCACATCGTAAAAAAGGAGAAAAAAAAAACAACCATATCTCGCACCGTCTACTATTTTTACAATATACTTGTACGCGCGTACTTGGCGCAATAAGTTATCTAGCTAAGGCCGTGCGAATTCGCCATTTTAAGAGAGCCGTTACTTACTTACACTTATATTCGCCGGCTCTTTCGAGGACTTTTCAATTATCCTCGAGTGTCGGGCTCCGATTACGCGACGAGGGGGTCGCTATACTCGGCCGCGGTCGATTGCCGCGCTTTGCGCGCCCCGGAGGTTTCTTTTGTTTTTCTACGGTGACAGAGAGAGAGGGAGGGACGACTGCTGCTGTTTTGGTGTTTTTGTTTTTCTTTCTTAGCCACCTGGCGGTGGTAACAGTAATTCTACCGTCGTTATATACGTCGACGAATCTACTCTCTCTCTCTGTCTCTCTCGTAATAAAACCATTTTAACCTTATTCCTGCCCATTACTCCCTGCAACAAACTGGCAACACATCCACCATGGAAAAAAAAGCTCCTGTCTGCCCCAACCGCGAACCGCGTAAACACGTCGCCTTGTGCACATACACACACACACACTCGATTGAATGCATTTACATTTTTTAATGAGCAAAGCAGCGCGGCGTCTCCTCTTTGAATGTGTAGCCTTTTCGCGCTCGCCCTCGACAAATTCACTTAACGCGAGAGCGCGCGAATCTAGCGCTTTGACTTTCTCTCGCTCGCTCGCGTATAACCTTCTTTTTTTCAAGTCACGGTAGGGATTATGCCGGATCAGAGATCTCGCGCTCAAAGGGCCTTTTTATAATATGTACATACGTACACGGCCAGATAAAAGTCTCGCTTTGGTACTGCTGCTGTTCTTTTGCATGAATATTAATTCCGCGAGCGAGCGAGCGGTTTGTCCTTTTTTTTTTGTCGGCGACGAAACGAGTGGGAATAACGTAAGTCGCTGCGTCCACCCCCCGTCCCCGACGTTTAATTAACCCCGTTTGAGAGCTGGTAAAGCGACTGTGGTAAAAGCCGTGGAGGCTTTTTTCGCGACGGAGCGACGACGAGCTTGTAAATGCAATTTTGTATAGTGCCGGTGGTGAGAGAGAAGAGAAGCGTGGGTTAATTGTGGGTGCCGGGACGATGATTTCTTTTTTTAGTTGATAGGATGGTTCGGGGTGGTTTGGTAACGCTGTAATTATAGTAGAGAATTAGGTGGATTTACTAGTAATCACAGAAAGCTGAAGAACCTATACTATAACGCTGTTGCCAAACATTTACTCCTCTATACCATAAGTCAAAATTTCACCCGCGAAGTATAGAAAACTTCAGTCCCGAGTCAGCAGCGCCAAGCTGTATTTAACTTTCCGGCTAAACCGAATTCTGACTAAACATCAAACATGCTCTCCATAACCTTTTCCACCCCTCCGCCCATATACATAATTCTGCCAGACCGTTAATTCCATTTCGAATTTTCTTTAACATTTCAACGCAGGAAAGAGGAAAGGTATTATAAAGTGAGCCGTATTATATCCTTTCGGTCTGCGAATTCAAACCGAGCTGACCTTCGTTCCTTAGACTACTCTTAGCTATATTTAAAAACGAGTCTCCGTACGATACGTACGTTACACTTTATCACGTATCAATCCAACAAAGCAAAAATAAAGCGAGCAACGGTATAGCAGCCGCGATAAAGCGTTTAAGCAAGCGATGCAGAAGCTCGCCCCACAATAAAACGTGCGACGGGTATAACAACGAAAAAAAAAGAAGAAAAACGCGAGAGAGCTTCCCGGTAGGTGGAGAAAAAATGAGAGCGGGAGATAAAGAAGAAGCGCGCGCGCGCGCGTTAAAAAGGCCGCGGTGGCGGCGGCGCTAGCTGTACCTAGCCGGAAAATAAAAAGAAGCGGGAAAGATAGCGAGCGACACGTATATATACGCGAGTGAAAGAGAGAGAGAGAGTTTTCTGCATGGAAAAGTCCGGCGGAGGGCCGCTTATCGATTGCCGGTTTTAGCTTTCCGCGCGGCGTTCTCTCTCTCTGCCTGCTGTAGCGCGTCGCGTCGTCTGCGAACTTCCGTTATATGTGTGTAATACACGTGTGTGCGTACGTATATGTGTGGGCGCAGAGAAGGGTATAGTTCGATTGTCCCTCGCATTGTTTACTCTTACGTTTTTACGGGATTATGGGACACGCTATAGCGGCTGCTTTTATCCGAGTAGAAGGAGGACGGTTGTTTTTTATTCGAGCGGATTATGCTTTAAGGAGGACAACTGTTGAATGGATTTTACTTCCAGTAATACAGTTTTATGGGAGGGTGGACTGCGGAGTGTAGTATAGTAGGCTGCCTGTTATATATTTTCTTGCGGGTTTATTATTCGCGCTTCGCGGCCGAAGGATTCTCTTTCACTATACCTAATATCATACTCTCTTCTCATCTGTTGCTATATACTCGCGGTCTTTATTTTCACTGCTGTACGTATCCATCAACCCTAAACTTTTCTTCATTACTTTATTTTCTCAACTATACATACACGAAACAAACAAATCTCTCTCGTTGCCTCCATTCACCTCTATATACATATCCAAAACAAAAAACCACTATATGTACATTCCCAAAAATCCTTTTTCCCACCGAAATATATAAAAACAAAAAGAGGCAATCTTCCACAACCGAACACGTGTACATATCCGTCCGGGCGAAATCCTCTCTTCCATTTTCTCCATTTTCCGCTCCCCGCCGCGCGGCGCGCGAGGATAAAGGGAGAGCTGCAGCAGCGGCGGCGGCTGTTGCGGAGGTCGGCGACCGACCGACGCCGCGAATCAATTTCAGCCATTATGTGCGCGCGAACGGAGTGCGTGCTGTAGGTTCGTTTTTTCGGGGATTTTCAAAGGGCGGGGGAGTGTAAATAGGCGTATATAAGAGTGCAAATAAATATTGGAGAAAGAGAGGTTTTGGATTTTGACTTTGCCGCGAGGTTTGTGTGTAACAGAGCAAGATATGACTGAGTTTTACTTTATGCAACTGGCCGTCAATAATGCTCTCATTCGTGTCAAAAATAGCGTCACAACCTCTCTCGCCAACTCCTGCGTGTATATCGACGAAAAATTCAACCAGCCGACTTTTTCCATCCCCCCGATATACTCTCTCTTTTCCGCCCGTATACGCGTAGGTATATGCTTGTTTTGCGGTCGCTGTCGACGATCGATTTTCATTATTCATTCTCTCTTTCTGCCCACGGTTACATCGCAGTCGAAGATAGGTCGCGGGGGGATGAGATTTTCGAAAGAGAGGAAGAGAGCATGAGGAAATGTGTGACGCGCGCGGACGGCTAAATTGCCTTGTATATATACATATGTATTTGGACTGGTGAGTTATTTCGCTTTTCGATCGCTTGTGCAGCGTGATGATTTTATTTCGGTGTAAAAATTCCGGTGTGGCGGATTTTTCGGTACTCGTATTTGTTGTTGTGATTCGAGGAATATTGACGGTCGAGCTGATAGAGTTATCTGTCGGTGGTGTGTGCGGTTCGGGGAAATATATTCGATATAGGAGGTTTTAAAAAGTTTTTTTTTGGGGGATTGTTGGTGGATGCCTTTGAATATATACCGACTACATCGTAATATCGATTTAATGAATTAATGGCTTTATATATCGGCAATATTCTTTAATTCCATTAAAAGATTAATACAATGTATGGATGCTGAAACGTTATACACTGCGCTTTTACATTCCGCGTTAAGAGATACCTTTCGTTGTTTGTGTCTGTGTGTGTTTATGCATGTCGACAGCAGTGCAAAGAGCTACATCCGCGAGAACTAAAAGATAGATGATTTTTCGCGCTGCGTACTTTTTTTTTGTGAAAAAGAACAAAGAGAAAGAGAACGTTCATATTTCAACATTTCGCACGTGCGAGCAAAGTCAAGTTCCGCGCAAAAAGCACCACACACACACACAGAAATACGTATGAAGAAAGTTCGCGCAGATAAAAACGAACTACGACGAGAATAGAATAGAACGGAAGAGTGTATGAGAGAGTGAGTGAGAGGTATAAGAAGCTTGAAAACAGGATTGCGACCGCGAGAGTTGCATATTTTTTTATATGAACAGGCTTTCTAATCTTAAAAGTGCCTGCTGTCGTCATACTTTACAGGCCATTATCAAGAACCTATAATTAACCCATCATAATCTTATCGCCGCCGATAACCTTACCAAAAGAAAAAACAAAATAATAACCATATTCAATCCATTACCAAAATTACCCATTCTCTTCCCAGTCGGCCCTCCTACTCTCAACACGCGAAATTAGTCGTCGAGCGCACGTCCGAAAAGTCAAAACTACCCTCTCGGCATTTACATTCGCGTCGTCGTCCTCTTCTCTCCTCTCATTGTTCTGTCTCTCTGCTCTCTCTCTCTCTCTCACTTGCTCCACCCCCCGACAGAATAATTGCGAACTTTTTCCATTTACGAGGCAGAGGCGCAGCGCACTAATATTTTGCGAAATAATCGCGGCGCACGGAGTGAGAGAGGAACGCCGCTGAGCAATTATACAAGGGGCAAATTAGCGAATTTCGCTTTAAGTCACGTTCGGTGGTGTCTTCCGTGTGGAGAGGTATGATGAGGGAAGGGGGAGACAGAGTTATTCCACGGAGAGAGTAATTTCGGGAGTATAAGGGAGGCGAAGGAGAGGCAGAGGTGAAATATGGTTCGACGGTTGCGCAGGGACGTCAGAGTATTACTTTCGTGGACGGGGGTTGGGAAAACATAAGAGGGTTTTGTTTTTTTTATGTATAAGTGTGTGTGTGCGAGTTTTTGTTGAAAATGTTCATGGTTAGTAAGACAAACGTTAATAACAATGTAATAATACGTTTGCAATACTTTAGTAATACTTAAACAATACTTTTAAGCAGTTTAATAATACTTTCAACTAAAAAAAAAACAAAGAAGATAATCTCACAAAGTATCATCTTGCACTTCCTGCAAATAAAATTATGACGCACACACATCCCGACGCGATAGAAACCCCATCTAAGCCTTTTCTCCCCGCCCCCTAAGGCTGGCAACAAGTGGAAAAAACTTGGCGAAAACCGCGAGCAAATCGAGTTAAAATAGTTTTCCCCGCAGTCGTTCGCCCGCGCGCGCGCAAAACAAAGCTCACGCGCAAGAGCGCGGGAAAAGAGTTCTAGACATCTTCGCCCCGCGGCGTTTTATTCGCTGGAGAGAGGTATATACCGATTGAGGACGAGAGTTTTTTTTTTCGTCGTCGTGGTGGTGATGGCACTGCAGCCCCCGGGGCTTTTGTTCACCGCGGCGAAGTGAGAAGTGTCGCGGAGTGATTTCAGAATGGATGAGGGGGAATATTTGTAAGGATGTGCGAATCGAAAGAAGGAAAAGATTTTTCATTTTTTTGCTGAAAAAGATAGGGATTTTATAGTTGAAATTGATGTTTTATTAGCGGGATGAAAAATGGTTTCGTCAAAAATCAAACTCTCAAGTCACAGCGAAAATAGTTACAACAATTATTGCGACCATAGCTATAGCAACTTTTTCTTTTTTATCAATAAGAAGAAAAATCCTGCAACATCAGTATCATCACGACGAGGCGGGGTAGCCTCGGGAATCCCGCCCACGGAGATACAGGGAGAGGGGGTTAATCGGCGTCACGGTGCTCTCGGGCAACTGAATCGAATGCCTTCTCACGATTAGCCGCGATTTATACGGGCCGCTCTCCGCGCGCGAGGCCTTTCAGCCGCGGCTGATCGCTCTTTCTCTCTCTCTCTTCCTCTACCGTTCGCACGCGCGCTAATTTCCTCGCTCTCGACGTCTCTGTTTTCGCGCTCGAGTGTGTGTGTGTCTGTCCGCATGGATTGATATGTAGACGCTGATCTTGAAGATGTTCGGTAGCACACATATTAACAATGTCTTCAACTCGGCCTTTTTGAAACAATCAACAGGACGCTAAGCGACTCAACTCGCCAACCACCTATACACACACACATACATCCGACCTCGCTCAAGGCCACCGCGCGTCCATTCATCCCGAAACCACCGGACAGCGACCTCCGGAAGACCGCACAACTAAAATCAATCCTCCACCTCCTGTGTCTATATACTCCGCAACAATGTGCCTGTATATACATATATCTCGCATTTGCTCCCTCGCCGCGTTCATTCCCCTACACCCTTTTTTGCAATAATCTCTTTATACATCATTCTTTCACAAGCGAGTTATCAACCCGCCCCTGTGTGCAAAAAGAAGGCATCAATTTCAATCGACGTGAATAAAAAAAAAAGGTCAACCCTGTATATATATATATCTATCGTCGCTCTTTACGCTTGAAAAAGCGCGCGCAATAACATAACCTTATCTTCGCGGCGCTGATGCGCGCTCTTTTCGCCGCGCACGCAGACTAGACCAATTTCCATCTCTATTATACACATATATCTGCGAGAGAGATGTTTATCGCGGCTGAACGCAACCGCGCGGATTAAAAGATTGCGAGTCTATGTATGTGTGTGTGTGGGGATGTGTATATAGGCGCGACAGAGGGTCGAGGGCCGCGAAGTGGATCGATATTACCGGGGAGGGCGGCGTTTTGAGAGTTGCCGGGTGCTGATGTGTCCTGGTATGCTATAGTAGTGGTATATAGTGGATTGATCTGTCAAGGAGATTCACGCGCGCGTGCATAGTAGTTTAGAAGCGGTTTGATATAGATCTCACACTTACGCCTGTGTGTGTGTGTGTATGTGTTAAAACCAACTTTTCGTTATTATCTCGGTCGAGGAAAAAGAGTAGATTAAGGTACTTTTGACTCTCGCCTACTTTGCTTTTGAATCCAATTTAACTTGAGCCCCTACTTTCTCGGAAATTTTTCTACAATTCTTTGCTACTTATACCGGATCGTCCCCTTACTTAAATATATTATACGCGGCCGTCACGTCGATTTATAAATGCAGCGCGAAACCGCACCCCTTGCTGTACACCCCGTCGTCCTGCCACCCACACCCATCGATCATTAAAATCGCAATTACCGGCCGATTAATCACCCTCACTTTTCCAGCAGCGCCTCTCTCTCTCTCAACTGCGAGAGTATTTGCTCGATCGGAAACTCTCCTCGCGATTTTGCGCGGGGACCATTAACTTTTGCGAAGTGGAAAAAGAGAGTCCAGCAAAAGTCGACCGGGCGCCTGCCCGCCCCCCTTCAACAGGTTGGCGATATGTTTTAACCTTTTTTTTTTACCTACGCAAGAGTGCCGCAGTGGATGGAAAAATTTTTCCCCGAAAATTTGGGGATTTCTCCTTTTTGCTGATACAAAAATCCGAAATCAGAGCAATCAAACACGCGCGCTCGCGCAGTTAATATACTGTATAATAATACGTATAACATATAACGAGCGTGAACCGACTCGTTGCTACTTCTGCGAAGTCGCTACGCGCGCTCAACCGCAAACAAACTGCGAAGATCCGGGGCATTAATAGCGCATAAACCCACTTTTCTCTCTCTTTCTTTCTTTCTCTATCTCGTAAAACTTTTCTATTAAAAGTTCTCGACAGAGTGAGAGAGAGACGGCGAAAAATTCGCGCGTATAAAGAATCGCATTATCGGGATTTCTCCCGCCGCGGTTGGGTTATAAGAGACCGAGAGCGAAGCGGAGAAAGAAGGAAAGAGAAGGAACGATTAAACCGTCCTTACCCACTTAATCGGCTGAAAAGGAGGGAGAGAGCGCCACCGAGACCGGGATTTGGCATTGTGATGTACGTGGATACGGGTTCCCTTTGAATTTAAGATTCTTACTTGGGTTTGCGATTGACGGGGTTTACTAATTTACGAGTCAATGACATAACACACCGTCTGTATACAAACGTCAACGACTGTATATCTTTTTACATCACTCCTCTATATACACTCAATATTCCACTTATATACATTCGTATAAAAACATCCCCAACTATCTACATCCGCGAGAGAATTCAACGACCCCGCGGGCCTCGCGAGGTCAGCTATATAAGTCGACATTTCATGGACGCTGATAGCGAGCGCGCGGGCGGAAAGACAGCTTATATATACATACGTATAACACGCGGTGTTCGGGGTGGTGGAAAGGACCGCTCGACGCGCGCGTATCGATTTCAAGGGTCGCGTCGCTGCTAGCAGCTCGCGCCCAGCCTAACCTCGAAAGCCGCGGCACGCACGCCGCCGGCGCGCCGGATTCCGGAGGGGATATGCTCGAGGGGGGTAAAAACAGAGACGGGATGTATCGTTGGATATGGCGAATGTGGGTGAGAGGAATGATGCGAACGTGAGATTTTTGGAAGTTTTTGGACCCGTTGGTTGCATTTCTGGGTAGACATAGCTACTATAGTTATTGGTTTCACTATTATTATTTCTCGTTATGGAATTCAAACCGCGTCCACTAGTGTGTTACCCCACCGATGGTACATTCTTTTCATACCGATTAGCTCAGAGGAACCAAAAGAAAGAAAAGCCCTTCTATATAGACGTACCGAGACTAGTCCTTTGTATCCCGGCCGTCGACTCTTTCATCCCGCGGGGATATACCTATACGCGTCGTCGCGGCCTCCAACGACTTCTTTCAGATCTCGCGCGCCGATTAACTATTATAAGGTCGTCGCGACGGAGAAGCCTCTGATCACGAATTCCGTTGCACACACCACGCGCGATCAAGGAGGAGGGAAAGCTGCGAGATGGGTTTAGTGAACTCGCGCGTTAACGAGAGCAAACACGTTCGTATACTTACGCGTATATATACGTGATTAGATAAGGCACATCCGCGGGTTGTACATGTATATACATGGTTCCACGTCGCGAGAAATCCTAAAAGCTCTGCCGAAAAAGCGCGGTACGTGTAACGTGCGGTACTATGGGGGTAGGGTAGATCCATGAAGGCGGGAACGCGAACGAGGAGGAAAGAGAGCGAACGAAAGAAAGAAAGAACGACGACTTGTAGAGAGAGAGAGAGAGGAAGGTCGATGTCCTATACCCTCTCTTTCTCTCGGCACTCGACTTCTTCTTCTTCTTCTTCGCTGCCGCCACTGCTGCGAGCGCGTTCCGCGCGTCTACCTGTTCTTTGTCGCGCGCGCGCGGGGCCGCCCTCGTCGATTTTTCACGAGCGAGTGAGTGAGAGAGAAGTTTGGCTCGGCTGACCCTCTGCTCCGAATTCCTGGGAGAGGGGAGAAAGAGAGTGAGTTCGTTGATCGGGTTGCTGCGACGGGGAGGAGAGAGAGAGGATGACGATGATGAACGGCCGGTGATTAGGCGCGTTTTGGGAGAACTCGCGCGGCGAGGATGAGAAGGCGATGTAGTTGCTGTGGGAGAGCAAAACAGTGAGTGGTCGTATTATTGGCCGATGATGGTATTTGGGATGTGAGAGTGGGTGTGTGATTGTTTGTGAGGGGAATTGTCGCAATGGGGGAAAATTGTTGGTTGAGATATTCATTGGTTTAGTTGAAATAGTAAAAAAATGGCAGTCTTTATGTGTATTAAAAACGAAAGATGTATAATACTCACTTAGCATCGCCACAACAATATAATATCGGTTTCGGAACTCAATAAAACATAATCCTAATTAAAAATCCACCACCGACTGATATATACCCACTCATCCGCCAACCCTCAACCAAAAACAGAAAAAAAAGAAAGCAGAACTCGAACCATGCACACATGCGAGCTAAGAAGCACAAGCAACTGCACACACACCTCGCGATCCTCAAAAACATCTCTAACGAACCCTCCGCGAAACCCGATGCCCTCCTCCCGCTCTTATTACTCTCTCCCTCTCTTTTCTCCCTTCCGCGCATGTATGTGGGGTATACGCGCCGCGAGTACTCGAAAAATCTCCATATATACTCTACTCCTCCCCTCGACTCTATACTCGCCGAGGCTGCTGCTGCTGCACTGCACACAATCTCCCTCGTCTTTTTCTTCTTCTTCTTCCCCTGGCACACGACGAATGTTTAGAGGAACCTCTTGGCGTTCCATGTGTATATGTATGTATATGAAAGTCGAGTTAAGCTTTTTTGCGTCAAGAGGTAGTAGCGAAAAAAGAAGAGAGAAGGGAAGGGAGAGAGGAAGATAGCCTAGATAGATAGCTTTCCGCCTCGATAGATTTCGATGGAGCAGCGACGGCGTGCTCTCTTCTTCTTCCTCTCTTTCTATATCCTTCGCCCTCTTTTGTACCATACCTATTTCTCTCTCCCTCTTTTAAACTTTCTTTTTATGTATTTTTGTTACCGGCCGTTATTCCCCTCCAATAAGCGTTATTACGAACGTTTGATTCTCTCGAGTCCCCCGATGAGTGTAACGCGATGATAAAATTCAACGAGGAAACAAGGTCAGTCGAGATATGCCATCTTATCTGCCTTTACACTCGGGCAAAAAGGCCGCGCGGTTTGCGGTCACATTATATTGTATTGTTATTTATATACCTACGCGTCGTTGCTCAATTTTGATACCACAAAATCAATGACATAAAATCTTATTATATACCATTGACTTACATCAATATTTCATTTTTCCTTTGCAGCGATCTCGAGAGGGACCTGAGCCTGTCAGAGGACAGCGATGAGGAGGTGCCCGCCAAGGTAATACTAACATAACGTTTATATATTAAAAATTGTTCTAATGTGTCTGTAGACCGCAATCGCTAACGATTTTTTTTTTCGCAGGTCGTCGTGCCACCACCGCCGAGGTCCATGAGGGATGGGCGAGCCCCGCAAGTGTCCGGACCGTAAGTGTTTTCCTCCTCCCCCTCGTATGTACCCTCGTTCTTTACAGCAAAAAAGGCGCATCTAAAAAAGAAAAGAAACAAAAATCGATATAGACATACACTGGCCGCTTACATACTGACACCTACGCTGCTCGAGGTACGCGAAGCTCGTTAGCAGAACGAAAAACCTCGTTACTCGAGACAGACAGACACACGCCTCGCGGATTAATAAAAGATTGTGTATAGAGTCGTGTTATATCGATTCGTTGTACCCGCGTGTGCGAGAGAAAGAGAGGGACTTTGGAGTTCGAGGGGTTGCGATGCGCGGTTAATGACTGTGTAAGGCGGAAGCACTGCGAGATGTACAAGTTGATTGATTGGGTTGTTAGACGCTGGATTAGGAATCGGGGGTGTGAAAAGTATAAGTTTTTTTTCCCTCTTTTCCAGAGGGGTTGGCATGAGAATTGGCCTGGATTCAGCGGGATCGTTGGGTATAATAAATCGTTTTGCCAGGGTAAGAGGAACTAGAAATTTACGTGAATCTATAGATGAATTTTTCAAAATTTATCGGGTTTGTAGGGTATTTCGGGTGACCAGGTTCTCGACGTGGACAGTTTGCTTGGACTAAGATGTATTTTCGGGTAGTTCTACGGTCTTCATTTGTTTCTATCAAATATAATTTAATCTACGGCTAACAATTTTTATCTCGTGCAAGATTCAATCAATGTTCTATGAACAAGAAACTGTATAAAATACAACGGGCATCGCCCTTTTTCAAAAACAGTAGCCCAACAATACCCCAGACTCCTAAAAACTACTACACCTCTATCACACACATGTTAACGTCCACCATTTTTCCTTCTAGGCACCCGGGTCCAAGCATGATGCCGGCGGCGCCACTTGCACTGGCCCCTATGTCGCCGATGATCATGTCGCCGATGGGTCCAATATCCCCGGCCCGGCCGCTGTCGCCCCTTGTCCAGCCACCCGCTGCCGTTCAACCTCAGCCACAACCTCAGCAGCAGCAGCCACTGTTGCCACTACCGGCGATGCACGCGCCCATGCAACAGCAACATCAGCAGCAAAGTCCAGCCCTGATGAAGCCCAGCCCACAGGGGCTGGCGAGCAGGAGAGCTGAGAGTCCTGAGGTCGAACCTGCGATTAACCAAAGACCGCCCAGTCCGCCCGGTAAGTCTTCGTCGTCGTGTGGGGGCTGAATGTTGGGTTGAATACGGGGAACGGTATGGGATATAATTGATTGGTTAGTTGAGATAAGGTATTGAGGTAATGGTAAGGGTTGTCGAGATGCCTGCTGGATAAGTGCAAGGGTAGATGTGTAAGATTAATTGCTTTTATGGAAAAGGAACGGGGAAATGGAAATGTAAAGGTAGTGTAGAGGATTGTGTGGAGGGGAGAAAGAGGATATTTGCTTCAGTTTCAGATAAGTAAAGGAGATTATCATTGAAGGGAAAACGAGATGAATATATTTAAATGTAGTTTTTAATGGTTGAGAGGGATTGTAATTTTTGTTGTAAAACGATGGTTGTGAGCAAAATTTCGTATGAAAGTTTTAGAGAACAATATTATCCAGATAGTGTTGTTAAATTTAAAAGTAATTAAACATCATGTGAATGGAGGTACACGCGTTTGTACATAAAGCAAGAAGATAAGGTATAATCTGTACAGTGAAAAAAAAATTTCGAAGTGAGATAAAAGGCGAATTCCGGATGAATTTGACGATACGAAAATAATCGTCAACATTTTACGCCACTTTACTCCGTCAAAGAAAAAAATAAAAAATTACAGCCTAGCAAAGAGTATAAAGTTTTAACAGTTCTTTTACAGCTAACTGTATATAACAACGGCGAACTTTAAAAAACTCTATTTCAAACTTTTTTAAGTCTCCGCCATGAAAGGATTAATGGGGACTAATTTTATCTTTACTCCATTCCCTTAAATAATTATTTCACTCAACCTTGCACAAAGTTGAGCTTTATCGCGTATTCTACTCACTTTACCTTTATTAAATATATTAAACACTTTACACTAGTCCGATCGCTTGCTCCTAATGTCACGAAAACAACGATACTAACGTAATATTTCCATCTTTCTCTTCTAGGCGAAGCGCCGCCGAGCTCTGGCAGTGCCTCCTCGTCCTCGGACTCGGGCTCGGACTCGGGTAGCGATAGTTCGGACGACTCCGATGACGAGGTAGCAACCCCAGCCGTCGCACCCGCCAAGGGTCCCACGACACCACCTTCGGTGTCACCTCACGAGACACCCGAGGAGCCTCCACCACCAGCCGAGGAATCCAAACCTCGCTGGAACCTCAGCTCGTTCCTAAAGAAGGAGGAGCTGCACCAGAGGCGCGAGGCACCCGAACCTATGCTCCTGCAGCCAGAGAGGAGATCCTCGCGACACTCCTCGTCCTCTGGTAGCACAGCCACGTCTACCACTCAGCAGCAACAGCAGCAACAACAACAACAGCAACAGCAGCATCGCGACTGGGAGCTGGACGATGCGCTGAAGAGGAACAGGAGTAGCAGCACCGCGTTGATGAGCTCGCTCAGCGACAGCGAGCAGCATAGCGACGAGAAGAGCGCGCCGAAAGAGCCGCCAAGGGTGCAGGTGAGAATGAGTTTAATATAGACTGGGGAAATTAAAGATATTAGTTGAATTAGACGGTTGAATAGCTGTTTATATGTTCTTTTCTTATTTTTACGTTATTGGGAGAATCGTTAAGTGATAAAAGCATTAACAATGTTTAATTTAAATTTAATTAATTATGATTTGACAGCTCTTTCTCATTTGGATAAACTCTGCGCATTTACTTATATTATATGAATCCATTACGTAATTTATTACGTTGCGGTAAATCTGGAAAATTATTTCAGTCAAAATCGATTGCGGAGTATCAAATATAGAGAGGTATTAAAATACACCAGAACAAAAGAACTGTTGCATACTCGGAATCCAATAATAATATTCCTTAAACAATCAAACGATAAATTTACGCTATATATCAACATCGAGAGAGCTGAATTTTTCATATATCTCCAAATAAAACTTGTCATTGAATAAACCGAGCCCCAACCAATACGTAATAAACTTTGCCTTTTATCGTATATCCGAAGCTTTCATTTAACCCATCGATTCGTATCTATCTCTTATCGAAAATTGCATTCATAAAACCTTCATAAGAGATTCAATATATCCTGCTTATTGTGCTCTCGCGCGCGCCATAAGTACTTCAGGCGATCGAGCGGCTATCCTATTGACCCTATATAACAATCCTATCAACTTTGCCGATACAATTCGAGCTCTTTCTCTCTCTCTTTCGCATCCATCAAGTATTAAACAACTATTCTAATTTCGTTTCCTCTCGTTTCAGGTACAAGCGGAGAAGCCAAAACCTCCGGATGTACGCAAACGTGGCAGGCCACGCAAGACGGACAAGAGTCCAGCAGCGGCCGTAGCCCCGCCACCGGCGGTTATCGAGGATCCTAAACCCGCTAGCAAGCGTAACCGACAACGTAGCGGTCAAACGACGCACAGTCCACCTCGCACGTCCAGGGCGAAGAAGCAGCCGATCTCCAAGCCGAACATCACGGAGACGAGCGACGACGAGGAGGACGACACGAGTGACCTGCGGCATCTCCACCCGTTCAGCGACTCCGACTCCGAACCACAAGCGTTGCCGCCCGCGCGTACCCGTGACTCTCATGGGCACAGCAGTAGACGGGCACCACCGGCTTCCTCGCCTCCGGTCGAGAAGAAACATCACCGGTCGTCGAGGGTCAGCATGTCTAGTCCCGATGACGATGACGATGACGACGACGATGACGAGGAGACCGATGAGAGACAACAGCACAGGCACGGCAAGCGATCGCAGGACGATGACCCGCGCTGGAGGCTGTCCTCCTCGTCCTCGTCGTCCATGAAGAGGAACAGGAAGCTCAGCGAGTCGAAGAAGGCGGAGAAGAAGAAGAGCCCGCCTAAAATCAAGCACAGGAGGCAAAGGTCCAGAGTTACAAGCGCTCCCGAGTGCCCGTCTGAGTCTGACAGCGAGTCCGAGGTCACGACGAGGACCAAGAAGGTAAGCATTAGAATTGCGATTGGATGGGCTGGGATTGGGGATAGTGTCGCCGTGCCGGAGAGAATCTTTGCGGGCTGGGTTTGGTATGGCGAAAAAGCGAGGTTGAGTCAGGGGAATGCATAGGTATAGTTTCTTGGGACCAACACGCTTTTCCGATAAAAAAATGTCAGGTTTTCAGTTCAATTCTAAATATGAGTCAATAAAAAACAAAATTTCCAGATTAATAATATAGCTTGAGTGGTATTAAGATAATGGTGATTAAGGTGTATTAAAAACATTTTCTTCAATTAGAGAAATATTTTCTTAGTGCTATTCAAACAAATATTTTACATGATCTATTAAACTTATTTATTCAATAGAAAAAAGCATTATTTTTATGAAAGCAATGTAAATCTATATTTTGTGAAATCCTTCAGGCAAAGATGTAATCTTCAGTACGGGGACAGTAATATAAATGTTTTTTAATCTTTCGTTACATGATTTGATTGATCTAAACATATTTGTTATCGTCTGGTAGCGATTAAAAAATATTTTTAGCTCGACAAATTAATTTCTCATGCACTTCGATTATTGCTTTTTAATGTCCCTATGATTTCATTTAGAGGTATGAACTTTTTGCATGGTTCTTTTTCATTTTAATGATTTCGTTGTTAGTAGATTCTTAAATTTGAAGATTCTGAAATATCTTTATGGATTTGCCAGATATCTTTTAATATTTTATTGTTCACGATGCTTATTGAAACAATCGATATGAAATAATAATTATCTTTGCACGTTTATCATTAAATAATATTGAAATATACGAGGAAGCTCTTTTTCGATCAAGTCTTCAGACTTTATATATGGAAATATTTCAATTATGTGAATATTGTTACCAGTTAGCGAAAATTGTGAGATTGTAGAAACCCATTGGCATATTTATCAATTTCTGAAAATTGCACAGTCATAGCATCAGACTAGAGTAAATGAATATTGAAATTCATTCATCTTTCATCTAAATTTGATTACATTTACTTTCAAAATTCATTTTCCTTTATCTACAAAAAAATCTCATCTTAGTCCTGACGATAAGTCAATATCACCATCAAAAGAAAAAAAAGAGACAAAAAATACCTGTAAATAAACCATGTACATTATATCTGTTGAGAACTCGCATACCTGCGCAGGATTAAAAAGCGAACTCATTCACACCCATCACCCCTGCAGTCGAAAACCATCAAAGGCTAAGTTGCCCTCCCGCACCTCCCGCAAGCGACTAACCAACAATCTTCCCCTGTTTTCTTCACAGATTGCTCGAGTGGAGCCGAGACCGCGCGCCCCGATGCCAACCACGACACCAGAGAACTCGGATAGTGACAACGGCCCGGTCACAGCCAAACTCCAGGACGAGAGCGGCGGTGGTAGCGCAGGCGGCGGTGGCGGCACCAACGCC
Source organism: Torymus auratus (assembly GCA_900474315.1). Lineage (NCBI taxonomy): Eukaryota > Metazoa > Arthropoda > Insecta > Hymenoptera > Torymidae > Torymus > Torymus auratus. Next base: position 31,632 of record UXGD01000958.1, read on the forward strand.
ACCGTGGACAACAAGAAGAGCGCTCTGCGCCGTCTCTTCGTCGATTCCCGCGCCAAGGGTGGCAAGGGCGGCAAAGGCGGCAAAGGCGGCAAAGGTGGCGCCAAGTGCGGCATCTACGTGGAGGAGTACACTTCGAACACGCCGGCCGGCAGCGAGAGCCCATACAAGAGGCAGCCGACGCCCGTCGTCTCGACAGTGTCAGCGGCACCGACGGTACCGCAGCCGGTGACGGTGCAGCTGCCCGTTGTTCCAGAGGAGAAGAAGCTGGCCGTGCCGCCCGTGACGTACGTGAACGGCATACCCAGGATCATCTGCAGACTCGACCTCAGTAGAATTAAGCACATACCAAGGCCGTCGAGGGGCCAGGATATCAGGCAGAGGACAGAGATGCCAGATACCAGGCCGTCGTCGAGGTGTGTATCGACGAAGCTTTCGGGGGTTAATTAGAGAGGAAAAAAAAAGTCAGGTTGTGGCGGGGAAAGTTTTTAGTCTCTAAGTGTAGAATAGCTAAGGGTTTCTAAATTAGTATTCAAGTATCAAAAAATATAGATGACGTGTCGAGATATCTGTAGAAAAACAAATGTATAAAGATTCTTAGAAGATTAAAAAAGTAGTAAAATGGCTCCTTATTAGCCAAATTCTGATCTCCCACTGAGCATACCTTAAAAGATGTTCTAATTCACATGCCTCTTCTTCGTAGACAACAAACGAGCGCACAAAACACATCGCAGCGCTCCTCGACGCCCGAGGAGGGCGAGATCGTGGAGCCGCACAACGTACCGACCGAGACAGACAGCGACGCGCCAAGCGGCGTCGTCGGTGACAAGCGCAGCAGCAGCCGCACCGGTAGCAGCAATGGCGGCGGCCGCAGCAGCACCGGCGGTAGCAGCAGTTCAGGTGTAAAAAACGAGCCACTGGACATGAAACCCATCATTGACGTAAAGCCGCCGCACCCGGGGGGTGAGGGTGCCGGTGGCGGCGGTAACTCCGCCTCCGGCAGCACGAGCATGATGATGATGACCGCGCAGGGTTGTGAACTCGGTACGATCGGCAGCGGTGTCAAGAGGAAACGCAAGGAGAGTTGTAGCTCAGTGTCGAGCTTGAGCACCGTATGCTCGATCGACACGAAGGTGAAGAGCGAGCTGAAGGAGGAGAAGAAGAGGAAGAGGAAACACAAGCAGGAGGGGGAAGAGACTGCTGCAGTTAGGTTCTCTTCGAGTCAGGTAAGGATCGATTGAGATTAGAGCGTGTTGTATGAAGGGTAGAGAAATTTTTAATGACGATGGCGATGGGTTTTGTTTTGCAGAGTGATGCACAGCCGACGAACCACGAGCGGGAAGAGAAAATCAACATGAACCTTCTGCCGCCACCTCCGCAACGCGTCTTCTATTCACAATTCTATTCCAAAAATGACACGGTAGAGGACCTTGACAGGTAAAGATGGTTTTTATATTAAATTTGGAAAATCACTTTCGCGTTTTATCTAGCTATACAATTGGTCATTATTAGAACAAAAAAACATGTGAAATAATGCAAACTGTGAAGTAAACGATGTAAGAGAATGTCTAAACCGTTTTTATTTTCTTTACTTCTTTTTGTAATTATTTTAATCATTCATTGGCTTATAAATCATGATCAGTAGATGACTGTTAGTATTATGAAACAAATTAAAACTTTCAACCATCTGAATGAAGAGGCTTTTCAGAAATCTTAAATAATTCTAAAAGCAATATCATCTCCAACGAAATTGTGGGATTTCAGCTTTCAAGAGCAATACTTGGCCGAGGCGAAGCGACTGAAGCACAACGCCGATGAGGAGACGGACGTGACGACGCAGTGCCTGCTCTATCTCGAGGGCGCGATCTATTTTATCCTGACAGGCCAAGCCATGGAGTTGTCTCCAGTCTCGGAGCGCGCAGCCTGGCGCATGTACAAAGACACCCTGTCCATCATTAAGTGAGTACTGAAGCTAACCACAAGTGCTACTCTGAGAGCTGAGTTCACACGTATTGTAGTAGTATTTTCAATGATTGTATTTCTAGGTTCATCACGACGAAGTTCCAAGGACAAGCAACAAATTCAATGGAGAGCAGCATACACAATAAGCTGCTGATCCTGAGGTCTGTTTAGCGTTTGGTTGTTTGTGAGCAGGGTGTATTGTGTCCGATGAACGGGTGGTTTAAGTGTTTTTTTCGTTTATTTTTTTTCCAGTCTTTGGTGTCAGTCTCTAATCTACCACAAGCTGTTCGACTTGAGAAAAGCCGAGGTCAAGGAGAATCATCTGCTTCTGACCGACTACCATTCGAAGGTAAATTCAACAATTTAAAAATTATTTGTGCAATAGAATAGCTCATGTCATGCAAATAATTTACTTTTAAAGTTGCTTTTGCACTTATTAATCAACTATAAAAACCTGGAACTAATAATCAAATAATAATAATCAGACTAATTTAAAATAACCAGAAAATACACAGAATCTTATAACATCATTCTCACGTTGCACGTTACAGCTACCGCTGCAGGATGGCCAGGGCACACCGTCCCTCTCGCCCACGCCGTCACCAGCGGGCTCAGTCGGCTCAGTCGGTAGCCAGAGCAGCGGCTACAGCAGCGGCGAGCTCGCCAATCGCGGCATCGTCAACGGCCAGGCACTATCCTACATTAACGTGCCTGTGAATACGATGCGAATGATGCAGAATCAGCACAACGACATGAACATGCTGATGAACTCGATCGAGAAATGGGACAAGGCCTGTTCGCTCGTAACGGATCAGCATAGAGGTAAGTTTTTTAGAGGATAAGGAGCGAACACTCATATGCAGAGGTAACGAGAGTGTGAGGAAAATTTGGGAATGGTTTATAGAATTAGTAGAAAATTTTGAAAGATGCTTTTGTCGTCTAGATATTCTTCTACGCTTCAGGGTGATGTAATAATTCGTTTTGATTGACTCTGCAAACCCCTGTTTAAAAGTTAATTAAGACAGAGATCTAAAAGCATCTTTAAAAAAAGAGTAACTGCGTTTTCTTTTTTTTTTATACAAAGATATCTAGCAAATGTATTTGGTCTATAGAGAAAGGCTATCGTTTGAGAAATATGTTGATTTTTTCACTGGTTTCATCAGGTTTACTTTCGTTTCTTATGGTTTTACCATTGTTCCATTTCCACATTTTGAAAAGCTCAAAAAATAAACTTTAGTTTTCACATGGATTTACACCTCCATACACAACATGCGACACAGAGCATCTTTCATCCCTCCCAAAAAAGTAGATAATAGCAATGCCATTAAATTAAATTCACCATCAAACTATAAAAAATCCAACAGATGCTAATGTTTCCCCATTTCTTCGCAGACTTCTTCATCAAGCTGGACGAGGCGATGGGCCCCCTGACGCCGCGCAGCTCGCTGACAGAACTCGCGCGCTACGTGCAGACGGGCATCAAGATGTTACGTGCCCTCTGACCCAAGTGGCACAGTCCCAGGCCGCCGACGCCGAACTACGTCGTCGCCACCTCCCTGCCACCAAACGTCGCTGACACCGACACTGATACAGCCGCTGGCTACCCGACCATGTACACGTAAACAAAACAAAAAAAAAGAAAGAAAAGAAAAAACCACTAGCAAGCGAGCAGTGAGAAGTTGCGACGCGGCCAAACTGCTGAGGCCTTCGAGACGTCGTCGTCGTCGCATCCATGTTTATATTCTCGTTTCTTTGCAAAGACTGGACACAAAAGACAAGACAAAATAAGCAACAATTATTATATATATACATATATATATATAGAGACGCCCGTTGAGGGACTTAAGGCGAGATAAAAGATCGTGAAAAAAAGGACGTATGGTTGAAGAGGACAAAGGATGTGCATTGTACGCGCGTGTGTGCATGAAGAGACTAGCGTGCGCCCGCGTGCGCGTCTGTGTATTTAGGGAATTGCTGAATCGTTGATTATTACTATTATATAGCTATTATTATTATACTATTATTATTAATTATCTTTTTTTAATTTTATCAAAGGGTACAGTTGTCTTAAGATTTGTAAAAATCAAATCCTGTATTTTTATTGTAATGGTACTTTACGAATAGGTCATTGAATGATGAAAAAGGAGCATGCTTTTTTTTTGTTTACTTGTTTGTAATTATTATTATTGCTATTGTATAATTTTATTTTTTCTGCTTTTTTGGTCGATCTTATCGTGATTGTTTTAAAAGAGATGCGAACTCATGGGTTTATGATCAAAGGAACTGCAATCCGATCGTTTGCTATTATTGATATCTAATAATGTAACGAAACCATCGGTGATATTATTATTATTATGAACTTACTTTAGTTCTCTTCTCTTTCGTGGGTATGCGTTACGTATTTTTCGACGAATAAAATGTCAAGTCTTCCGTATAGCAAATTGAAGAGAAATTTTTTACATTTTTTTTAAAAAAGACTGCAAGTTTTGTAATACGATAACACAATGTACATTTGCTTTTGAGAAGTACTTATAATTTTACGTCGAGCGACTGTGTTTATGATTTCATAAAAAAGCGAACGATAAAATTTTTTTTTTTTTTTTCGAATATTAATATCACAGTGACTTCTATTTCTTTATCGATTGATAAAGTAGGTTGTCGCACTTGATAGCAAAACCTAATAAAAATTGCAATGGATTGTTTCCTTCTATTTTTTTTTTTTTTTTTTTGATTTTTAAATTTAGTAGACTTGTATTAGCTCTGTAAGTGTTTAAAATTTTAAATCGATTGTATACGAATTTTTCCTAATTTTGTACGCAGTAAAAAGGGAAAATTAATTCTAGATAAATTATTCTTTTGGGGGCGTATTACAATTGTGTGGGAAAATGTGCATAGTTGATATTAGCGAAAATGAAATTGTTATTGAAAAGTAAAAAAAAAAAACTTTGAATTTGGATAGTACGAAAAGATTAAAAAAAAAAAAAAAAAAATAAAATAAAATAAAATAAAATAAAAGAAATTAATTAATGAACGCGATCGAGATCGTCTAAGAAAGTGCCACAGGAAGAATCGTGGAGGTTACCTGAATAAAAAAAGCATGTACGTTATGTAAATTTAAGTGATCCAATCAATTGTAACAAAGCGATGATATAGTTTATTACATATACAAAGGAATCTATATACATATACATATAAATATATATGAATATATATATACAAATTATTATTATTATATATATATTTGAAGATAAAGAAAAGCAGAGAAAGACAAGAAGACAAAAACACAGGAGAAATTAAATTACTTGCAGTAATTCTCCGATGTTAACGGTGTAATCCTCATTTCGTTCGAAAATAGCTGGAGGGGAAAAATATTAATACTGTGCAAATTAATAAAGAAATGAAACTTTTCCCGCTCCGCTATCGGACTGGATTCGACGAAATAATAGGACACCCGTGTGTAGATAGGTGCGAGAGACATTGTACGTAGACTATAATTATATATATATATATATATAAATCGGAACAAAGAATTAAGAAAAAAAACCAGAAGAGAGGGAATACAGTTTCCGGACTCGTTTATATAGCGATTAAATATGGTAAAAATGAGCGAAAAATAAACATATTATTTGCATAACCTAGAAATATATGGGGAAAGTAGTGGTTTTATTAGAGAGAAAGAGAGTATGGTGATGAAAAAAAAATAAACACACACAATACTGAATGAGAGTGTGAACACGATTTTTTGTAAGGTCTTCTCGTATAAGGCTTTGAAGCGCAAAAAAAAGAACCTTTCTCGAGGCCTTTGTATCACTTCCATAGCCCTGAAACTCGACTGACACAAGATGTATTTTTACAATCGAAAAAAAAAGTTATAAAAAAGACAAAAAAGACGTAAAATAAAAAAATAAACAAAGAATTAATGCTTTAAAGAAGAAACGTTTTTCGGGCGAAACCAATCTCTGGACTTGTTGCGCGAGGCCTCGAGCGAAGGATAGAGAGAAATGCGAAAATAAAAAAAACGCAGACGAGAATGCAAATTTGAACACGAACATGCGTTGCGCGCGCGAGACTCTTTTTAAATCGATGTGCGAGAGATTAGATAAAGAAAAACAAGTAAAAAGAAAAACGCAAGAATCGTAAGTCTGTAATGTTGTAAGTTTGCTCATTGTGTATATTTTTGTAAATAGAGTACATGTATTTTACAATCGCAGCCTTTAAAAGAATTTCGCTACTATACATAATGTCTTACCGAAGAAGAAAGGAGAGAAACGCGACGTTTTTTAGATGAATCAAAGGATCGAGAAAAACGATATATATATAAATACATATATATCCTCTCCATTTCGCCTCTTTTCGTTAAAAAACTTCATAAAATCAAGGTGCTTAATTTTTTCTAATCGTTTTTCTTTCTCCGGCCATTGATTGTTTCTTTCGACTTCTTATTGCACACACACTTTTCCATTTTTTCTTTTACCTTCGTTAAGAGCAGTATGTGAATACATAAGAGACGAGAAAAAGATTAGCATTTACTTTTTTCTGTTCGGAAAATTCGATTATTTTCTTTCGCCGTAAGGGAAAACGAAGGAATATGTACACACCGACGAATTGTAAATTAGCGATAAAGAAGGAAAGATGAACAAAAAAAATAATATTAATACTACACAAATACACGTACACACAAGCGCGGTCCAATGGTTCATGGGAGACAATTTTCTACGATATTGTAAAACCGAGTAACAAACAAAAAATTTAACGTAAATAAACACAAAACGAAAAGGGGGGCGCTCTCGATTGTACATACAAGTGGTTATAAATCGCACAAAGAAAGAAGGGATAATAAGTACTAAGAGAAAGGGAAGCGAAGAGTTACGTCGATGGGGTCACCGAGTCGACGCATAAACGCAAAAATTTATTGTCGCGATGGAAAGAGACAGAGAGAGACAGAAAAATGAAGTGGGCAACGTGGAATCGCTTGAGCCATTGGTTGTTCACCTGTACACTGTTTATTATTCTCTATTCGTGTCTTGCGCAATTTCGTCCCTACGCGAGTGGACTGTCTCGAGGTTCGCTTGCACTAGATGAATTAAACAAAGGGGGAGAAATGACAAAATTTTTCTTCTAGTTTTTTTCGGGGAGCATCATGCCTCGCGCTGTATGTGTATAGAACGAAATTGATTGTGGTAATTTGATTCGGTCGCTCTTGTAATATCTTTAATTTATTTGTAGATTTTAATTAGTGAAATTTTTAACAATCGGTATACGTCAATGTACACCACGATTATGATGATGAAGAACGAAATGAAGGAAAAGGAAGAATCATTGATTTTGCAGATCGTTATCATAAATGTTATTCTTATTATTATGATAATACAGCTGCATCTGTCTTTATACTTTATATAAGAATGTTAGTTCCGATAAAGACTTTTGCGATTCCTTTCTATTACTACGTTTTCTCTTTATTCGTTCTTCCTATACTTTTATTTTTTCACATTTGTATTTTTTTTCTTTGATATTCTCATCCTATTTTTTGTAATGCTAGACTATTTGAAATTATCATACGTTAAAAACTTCGTTGCATTAAAGAAAAACAAATAAAAATATGGAACGAAGTCTTCTTATGCATAAGTTTAATAAATGTTTTTGATTTGAATAAGTAGTAGAGCAACGAAAAAAAATTATAATTCTTTGCAACCTCGCGTGGTCTTTGGGCTTATTTGTTTCCTGTTTGTTATCGTCTCTTTTTTCCATTATTTACGAGAACGATCTTAAGTTAAGTTATTATTATTGATAATAATAATAATAATGCCTACTATTATTATTTGTTTAGTATATACAATTTTTTCTTCACTTGCAGTTTGCGATGAGCAATAATTGTAATATTACAATAATAATTATGATAATGACAATAATGTTTATATATGAATAATGGTAATAATTATGATTTCATCAATTAATTTATTATTTATCCGTTAATTTACTAATGATATTTGAAAGTGAATAAAAAGCGAGTAAATAGCAAAAAACAGTGGTCAACATTTTGGTTTTTCACATTTATCCTTTTTTACCTTTTTTCCTTTTTTTATCATCCATCAACATTATTTTTATAACCATTTTTATAAATATTTTTTCACCCACATTACATGATTTTTTTTTAATGAGAATATCGTTTTAATCAGTATCGACAGTTTTGATTCTCGAATAAAAACATCTCCAGCAATGAATTTTGTGCAATAAATCGTTTTTGCAAATATAACCAACCCTTGTTCGTCTCTACATTGGGATGAAATTGCGTAACCGCGACAATTAATTATGTAGAGAATTAATCGAATGTTCAGGGACATTCGCTATCGTAGCTAAGCAAACAGAGCAAGAAGGCGGTGAATTGTAACGCATGTTCGAATTCTCGTCGATCGCGTTTTTTTTTTAGTCTAATGCATAAGTACATTTGAGTTACTTTTATTACAATGACGAAGAGAAAAAAAGGCCTGTAAAAAGACAAGACATGTTTTTTAATCCAAGGAACTTCTGGAATGGCATTTAGCACTCAACGAAGTCATCCAGCTCCCGATGGTTAATTTTAAAGAGTTTAATTTTTCGTCAAATTATACCTATATAAGTCAAGAGTAAGCCTCTATATTTTATAATTTATTGCACCTTCTACGATTTTGTCACTCCGTAGCCAAGTCGTATTTGTTAATTTAATGATAATAAGAAAGAAACGCATAAGGTCTTCTCTTTGATTTAACGAATGAAATAAAGAAGGTACATAATGTGCTGAGCATCAATTACTATTAATTGTATATCTCTATTCCCAGCGTTGTATTTCTTGAATAAAGAAACGCGGTGGAGCAAACTTTTACTGCATAATATGTAAACAGATTTTATGTTAGGTTACATTTTTATCGAAGGAAGTAAGAAAGAAACAAATATTTCTAGTAATAGACGAATTCTTATATAAATAAGTTTCTTATAATAAAAAAACAATAAAATCAAAATAAACATTTGATCAGTATTTTGATTATTTATACATGATAAGTACGATGTAAATAAAAGACACTTTCAATAATCGACTGCATCGATTATTCATTTATCACTCACTCTACATCAACTTTTTAATTTCATTACGTTCCAAAATTGATTTGCAATTAATGAACCAGTCTGTAAGATTGTTCGTTCAACTGGTCCGCCCATCAGCCCGTCAACATACAAACAAGAAAGCTACGATGAATTTACTCTAATCGCACTGAGTTCGAAGACAAACGTAATTCAGTGTGATTTTAGTCAGTCTCCGTAATTTAATCTTAGGAAAATCCGGAAGGCAGACCAATTCAGAAATACTTACGGCAGAGGCAGCAATGGTGGTAAGTCGAGGGGCTATTCATATATGCTATGAATTGGGGCTTCGATAGAAAATTCGCAATATTATGGCCTTCCGCTGTTAACGTTTCACAAATAATGGAATGAGCTCTAGTATGATTTTCATATAATCTTAGTAAGTTTTCTGATAATGCATCCTTAAAATTTTCCCAAAGTTTATCAAAATACGAACTAATAACAGACATATACTACCTACCTGGCATTATCCAACTTATAAGCTTTATGTATAGCTCTACTCCATTACTCAACATCATCTATAAGAGCTAACGCTAGGCAAGTTTCCGAAAACGTCATATACTGAACACCGTTTATATTTTTTAATTCATAAAAACTTATTGCGCCTCTACAATTATTTGATAAAAGTAATCTTAATCGAAATAACTCTATCTAACTTGGACTTACGGAATACATACATCCAATACAAATACAATGAAATTTTCGTTTTGCCCATTCTATAAACTTTACCATTTTCATTATGTTGTTTAAAAACATAATGAGCCGGAATTTTAGTATAAGTGAAAAATCTTGTTTATTCAAATCAAAGTAGGTTAATAATGTACTTAATGCAGCCTCCACTGCTTCATCATCATTAATATCATTATTAATTGTTGTTGAGATAAATGAACTGCTAAATGTATGATACCTGGTCTTTTACACTGTAATGGTTTACTTATAATATACGATAAGATGGTTCAACTGGGCTAATATATCGCGTTTCTATATAACTAGGAACTTCGTGCGTGCTCTCTCATTATTTGTATCTTGAACTTTGATATTTGTAGCATCGTAACCTTTATAGACATATTTATGAAAATATTTCATGGACAATATTTCAACGTTAATATGACAATTGAATATGCCTAATAATCCAGGACAATATGATACTAAAAATCGATTATGTATACAGTTTGATTTCTACACGTAATTTTTTCCCATCATTTCTTCGTTTATAATAAACGGATATACATCAGTTGATATTGTTACGTCCGTGACGTATTCTTAAAATTAAATTCGATATTTATATTCTCATCAGTAATTTTCTGACACACAAGACGAAGTGATTGCGAATTTCTATACGACGCAGCATTTCGACCATGCGACATTGTGACGTAGCGAGAGCCACGAACTACGCGAAACAATACGCGCGTCGAAATTTTGTCTACACTCTAGCACTTTTAAAATTTTTAATCGAACAGCTTACGTTAAAATGTTTATTTAATTTTTGTTTAAAAAGATGATCTCGACTCATCATTAAAATCATCTTTGACCTAATTTAATAATGTTATAAAATAAGCTGTAATCGTCTGCGTGGCCCAGTATCGGGCAAACCCAGTCGCGTATTTCGTCTCACTCCTGTTATAAAGTAGTACTTTCGCTCTCGGCGCCCGATTGCGAATGTTGTATTTTCGGCCTCACTAGACAAAAAAATCGTATACTAACCATGGGAGCAAATAAA